>BSBK01003984.1:1000000-1267500 GCA_027943335.1 Chamaecyparis obtusa
CTTTTCACCTAATAAGGATTTATTCCTCAACATACCAAGGTTATCTGAAGGTACACAATCTTCTTTCTAGCAAGACGCTTGGTAAGAGTATCGGTTGTTTGTTCTTTAGTGAGGATGTACCTCCACTGAATTACATTTGTTTGTACGATCTCATAGTCTTGGTGAATTCTGAGATTACAAAGTATACACCATCTTGACATGTTATACTCCCTCTGAATTTGTATGACCAAGATCCTGGGGTGCCAACTTAATTTGATTTTCTAGCTTCTTTTTCTGACATATAACCTTCTCACATGGTAATAACCATAATTGTCTGTTATAATTTCTTGATTACTAGAGAACCAACAAAACATGGTCTACTCCCTCTGAATCAAGATCCTCGAATGTTACTAATGCAGATCTTTAACTTCTCCATCTGTCACGAAGGCATACCTTGTTTATATACTCAATTCGGTGTCACTATAGGATATCATTTCATACTTTCTTTCCTGAGAGAACCAATACGAATAATCTGAATAGTCATAAGGTTACATCGGCTAGCATAAGATGCATTTTGATCTTTTCCAAGGCCACAATATTAACACTCCCTCTTGGACTTGAGAGAAGATAATAAAGACCTCTAGTATTCTATCCACGTGCATCTCATCGGTGATTCTATCCACAAGTTCCCACTATTATAATCTCAGATTTATTTTACCTTCAATTGTGAACTCCCTCTTAGTCACAAGTTAACTGAATTGTATATGCTTCCTCTGAAGCTCAAGCTCATGAACTTCTTGACCTCATGAAAATGTCAGACTTTCTCTGAATCTGAATTTCATATGCTTTCATCCTGAAAAATGTGTCAGAGATAGACTACGAATAATTCATAAGGCTAAACTATCTCAAGCATAAAAATGATAGAAGCATACAACATTTATTATTTAATCAATTACAAACTGCAAATTTAAATAAAACATGAATTACTTATCTTTTATAAAATTTCAAGTGTTTCCTTTTGTAAGGTGAGCCCATTAATATGATACTCATACCCATCATACTTGATATCAATGTATCTCACAAGAATTGAGGATGTGTCAACTTCTCTTCATACTTAAGTTAATACATCCTGCCAAATTCATTCATATCCTTGTAATGTTTTGTATATATCTCCTCACAAATGCATACACTTTCCTTCACCTATATATATATATATATATATATATATATATATATATATATATATATATATATATATATATATATATATACTTATAAGCTTGGTGAACAGATTGTATTCCCTTTGATCTATTCTTCTTAGTTCTACTCATTCACTTTTCTTTGCAATTCCAAACCTTCTATAAATATATACTTCCTAGTATTCAGTGTTGTTCCTCCTGTAGAATAACACTAATGCTATTTGGCAAGTCTCCCTCGATCCATAAATCTTACTTGTGGACAAATAAGTTTATGGATTTGCAATGGATCATTGTTTTTACATAATGAATGCGGTATAACCTGAGGTTAAGATGTGACTTGTCATTTTTGTCTGAATCTAAATTTAATATCTATGTGTACTCCCCCAATGTATATAAATCTTGTCTGAAGGTCAAGTTTTGAAATCCATATATATATATATATTGGATCACTGATGTAAACATTGACCTTAAATATAGTATAGGAATCTTGTATTATGCAATTCCAAAGAATGCTTCTATCTATTCCGTGTATATGCCAATGGTCTTATTTGATGTGATACCCAACTCGACAGGTTATATACCTTACCAACTTGATAATGACAATTTTATCGTGCTAGTCCTATTCAGGTTTCCTAAACTGAATAATCATCTTAATATCTTAAGAGTCAACAGTTATCATGGCCTTTATTGAGTTTGCAGACCACCATCGAATGTTCTCCCCTTGTATTCAAGCAAGAGTCTGGTCTATCTCTAATCGATGCGCTATGTACATGCACCAGGTATGTCCGAGTTTAATATTCTCTAGAAGAAATAATCAGACTATCAAGCATAAATGAATTATCTCAAATTTAATATTGCCTCCCAACTTATTCACAAATTTCATTTAATGAAATGTCCCAAAGCAATCCTCCTCACTTCATGTCGATATCGTAGATGTCCTTTTAACTAGGTTGATCATAGTCAATCCTTGTGCTGGCTCAGAGATACAATAACCCTTAAACAATAATAACTTGTATTCGATAGCTCTCTCAATGTTGTTTCTTAAATGCTTATCGATAGATGTTGACCACTGGTAATCATATATCCCTTTTGCATTCTCAAACTTCATGGATAATTTGAACAAATGATATCGCAATTTGGTGATAGACTTTAATTAGTCTTCTAACAATGTATATCTTCGAATTGTATGTGACTTGGTGCATGTATGTATATTTGTTGCACTTGTCGTATCAAAGGATTGTCGCACTCTCACTCCAAGCCCCCTGCCTTTATCACATGCTGAGTATATTCCATTAAGGTCGATGTTATGTGCGGATAAGCCACTGGAAATAAATTGAATATGTAATTCGTTCCTGACTCCACTGCTAGTCTTAAGATTATCGTTCATCTCTTGATATCCTTCTCAATTGATTTGTATGGTCTTCTAGACGGAGTTAGGCAGATGTGGGATTGATAATCTATCAGCAAACTCCCTATGTCCATGGACTAGCATATGGTGTTGAAGACTTTGTTCTTGTGCCATCTGTTATTTTGGTAATGTAATTGTTGAATGAATTTTCTTATTTCTTGGATAACCCCTCTTCCTCTTCTCACGAAAATGCTCTGGTGTTCTGAGTATAAAAACCAACTTCCACTAGTACTTCTTGTTCCACGCTTTTCCTTCCATACATGCGGTCTATGAATGTATATCCATCCCTTATTTCTCTATTTTAAGTCTCTTATAGGTTAGGCTCTGATACCATGTTATGAAATTTGGATCATCCTATAGAGAATATATGTGAGTGCTGTAGTGAAATAGATTACCATTGTGATTGATCTTTTCACCAGCCATGGATATATATTTATATCTTTTGAATAGTCACATCTTGAAGAGTCATGACCATACAATAATATAATATGACAATTATGGTAATAACCATAATTGTCTACTATAACCATAATTAACACTAATATATACCATATTATATAATACATAAATATAAATCACAATTCTTCATTAACAATAATATATATATAATACGAATGAAGCTATATCTTAACAATAGTTCATAGCTCTATGACCAAATTTATTGCATGAATAACAGTAACCATTGAAAGGTCTTACCTCTGTATAGTTCCTTGCTATATGTCCATGTTTATTACATGCATAACAAGTTTGATCTACTGGCTTGCACTCATTCTTGGATGGTTCAACATGATCTTTAGTCTGACTTCCATTCACCTTAGCATTTGAGGTATCTTCTGGTGCTTTCATTCTTGCTCACATGTTGTCAATTTGATTTTGTGCTTCATTGTATCCAATGCAGCTAGTATCTCCTTTGAATCTTCTTGCATACAACTGAGATTCTATCAAATCAGAACTGGTGTGCAACTTATCAATGTGATTCTTTGCATTTTTTAATTCAGATTCCAAGCTTTCTTTGTTTTTCCTTAGCTCCAAGATTTCCATGTTTTCTTGCCTCAATTCTTCATTCAGTTGAAGGTTCTCTTTGATCTGTTCATCATAGACTTCTTGATTATTAGTCAACTTGTCATCTAATTCTTCAATCTGTTCTTTTAGAGATGAATTTTCTTCACTGAGCTTTTTGATCATAATCCCTAAATCATTGGTAGAGCATTCTTTCAAATCTTTTCTTAGCCTTTTGATGACTACTTGAGCATCACTGACTTTTTCTTTAAGTTCTTCAATTTCTTTTTTAGATCTATACAGGTCTTCAAGAGAAGCTTCAAGATTTATTTTTAGATGTTTCATTTCTACTTTGTCCATGATCTCCTCAAGTGGTTAAACTTCTTTGCAGAGGACTAGAGCTCTAATACCAATTGTTAGGAATGGGAACACTAAGAGGGGGGGGGGGGTGAATTAGTGTTCACTGTATTTTATCTTTTTACTTAATCTCAAACTAAACTTAAATACTTAAGTACTGAAATGAACATCCACATAAATATGAAACATGAAATCAACACATAACACCAATATGGTTACGAGGAAACCCAAATAGGTAAAAACTCCAGTGGGAATTGACACCCACTAATATTTTGTACTAGTGTTTTATGATCCTTTTTAGAAGATCCTTAACCCTGTTAGGAGTTTCTTTACAATGTATTAAGTACAATAGACCTTGTCAAGGGTCGAAACCCATAGGAGTCTTTTACAATAAACCCTATTAGGGGTGTGGACTCACTGTCCTAGAGCTCACTGCTCATGTGGTGAAGGTTGCAACCTTATGATCTCAGATACACACTATATCTGTTGGATGAACTGTTACTGAGACACTGCTTGTCTGATCATTTCCTTTTATGCGCTGATGCTTTGACCTCTTGCAAATCTCTAATACATCTTATCAAATCTTCGCACACTTCTACTATGCTTATCTTAACTCTACAACAACTCTTCTTCTAATTACAATGGGTGCATCTCATATTTATATGTGCATACAAAATAAATAACTAGGTCGGCCCTTTAACCGATTACATACAACGCTTCCAATTGAATTGGCTCAAGCGTGTTTACAAACAAAAATAATTACATGTTAGAAACCTAATTATAATAGGCACATGGATTTTACATCATGAGAATATAACCACAAATCAAAATGCCAATAGTCGGCTGCTTACTCTGTTCTTCTGTGGCGCACACTAGCTGTGTAACTTCAACTATCTGTAACTTTGTCATACTTGCATATCTGATCATGCACTCATAGAATAAGCATGAATATAGTCTAACCAACTTATCTTCTAGGGTGCATACCATAACTTGGTCGTACGCATGTGCGCTGATGCTTTGAGCTTCAGGTACACTATACATTGTCCAGTCTTCAAAACTTAGACAATTTCTGATCTTCGTATCAAGTGCACTGACTCCAAACTACTATATGACTTTGTTGCCATAATGAAAACACTATACTAAGTCATATACACTAGTATAGAAAACTTTCCAACAATAGTAAATGACCTGCAACCTTGTCAGCCATCCATACTCGGAAGAGTGAGTTGAAAGCAATGTTCCTTCCATTACTGCATTCAAATTTGTGAATGTTTTGATGCACTTTGCAATGCCTTCATGAGTTCTATCCTAAGGAAGGTTGCCTAATTCAGACGTCATTGTGTCCTCCAACTTTTTTTGTAAGCTTCTCTTCCAACGAAATTTGTTGATGAGTAATCAGGACCAGGACTCGGCAAACCAAGAGATATCAATTTGGTTGTTTTACTATTTATCTTGGTGAGCTTTGGCCGAAATAAGGCAAGAGTTTCTTATGCTTCTGTTAGTTTCTGACATTTTTGAAAGACAAAGGTTGCCTTTATTGTTGCACTAATGTGGTCCTGAATTCCCTTGCTTGCCAAATGCCTGTCATTGGTTCTATTGATTTCTTGCATAATCTGCTTTGTAGTTTTTTGTCTCTGACAAAAACTTTTGTTCTTCTCAATGTGCTCTTTCAACTTCCCAAAAACATCTTTAAGAGTTTCATTTAGTTCAAACCAATCACAAAACCTATCACCAGACATCTTTATTTTCCCCTGGAAGAATTTTTTTATTTGCTTGACTGTATTATTTAGATGGTCATTCAAGCTGTTTTCATAATTTTTAATTGTATTATTTGCCTTCTTTAGGTCTTCTCTCATTTCTGAGAACTGGTGCTCACTATGTTGTTTTATTTTCTCTTCTTTCTCTTCCCACTATTTTTTTTTTACCCTCTCATTCTCCAATTCTTTCTTTAAGTTATTGTTTACCTATCCTGCATTCTCCAAGTTTTTGTGTAAAATAAATGAAGAGGCTTTTTCATCCTCAAGTTTTTTTTCGCTTTGTTCCAATTGTTCCCTTAGAATTTTCAATTATGCATCCATATGTTCTTGTTGTCCAATTGCTTCTTTAGAGGATGAATTTTTTATCCTTCTCTCTAATTCTTTGCACCTATTTTCTACTGCTTTCTTATTTGCCTTTACTTTTGTCAGGTCTGCCTTTAACTTATCTATTGTGCCCTGAAGCTTTCCTTTCTCTCTCTCCAAATTCATCACTGAATTGTAGACCACTTGGTTGGTCATTTTTGACACATTTATCTTGTCCACATTTTTAATTTTGGATAAATCCATTTGGAGGATGCTAACTTGAAATTGAGATGGATCTAACTGACTCATTGGTGGATTCTTATCTCTAGCTGGGGGCATAACAACCATGAGTTCCATCATTTCTTTATTTGGGTCATATGTGGGAAATGACCTGTTGGATGTAGGTTCTGCATCACAAGCTATAGCAAATTCTTCCATCTTCATTGTCTTACTATTTTTTTTATTCCTATTTTTTGATTGTTCATAGTTAGTTACAAAATCATTGTAACGAAAATCAGGGTTTTGTGACACAATTGAATGTTTGAATGGTTAAATAGCACTTGCACTAATGTATGAGCTTCCACCTATGTTTCTCGTGGTTCTGCTAATTCCACCATGAGGATTAGCAACACCCTAACCCATTACAAGTGGAGTTTTTAGACTGTTCTGAGGGTTTTGTCCTGAAGGTTGGACAATTGTTGGACTCACAGTCACCATTGGCATTATTGTACTAATACTTTTCATAACCTTTTTCTTCTTTACACTACCTTGATCTTTGGGAGCCATTATTTTCATGTTTATCCATGATGTCCTTTTCAGACCACTAGTTGTAGTTGTACCCATGATATCCACACCCGTGGGAGTGGCAATTGATTTAGATTTAATCTGAGTGCTTAGAATAGGTGGAACTGTATTTGAAGCTGGAACAAATGGAATTGATGGAGTTGATGAATATGATGATTGAACTGCAAGCCCAAGGCCTGGTTTCTCACCATGTTTTGGTGGAGCTGCTGGATTAGGTGCAGACCAAACCTCTTGTCCACTAGGACCCAGACCACCAAAACCTGGGTAGCCCATTTTTTCTATAATATTTGCCCCTTTGGTATATTGAAGTTTTGTGGACTCATCAACTCCTATACTAATTTAATATATTGTACTGGATGTGGGATTCAAAGAATCCTGGTCATAGTCATCATCATCACCATGATATGCTTTAGCTGGATGCTCCTTATTCCACAATTCACTAAACATTGTATCCTCTTCCACCTCATAAAGATCTGCAAAGGTCTTTGGCTCACCGAGATTCTTCCTCATTTCCCTAAAATAAATTTTTTTGGTTCGAGTGCAATTATCATCCATACATTCATCCATTAGCTCTTTTGGAATAGATTTTGTAGATGGTTGAGCAGCTATCTAGTAGAAATTGGACGATGTCATGGCTTGCACTTTTCCTTTCTGTTTGTGCAATGTCATTATTTGTGATGAAAATTCCTATATTGACATATTATTTTCAGCAGCATATTTCTCCATCTCTTTTTTGACCTCGTCCCACGATTCCATGTTTTTAAAATTTTCAATCAATGGCATACTTTCATGTTGACATTTGCTTATAGAGTTCCCATTCTCTCTAAGCTTTGTTCCAATTATGTTGAGTGGATCATACTGCCAGTGACTATCAACATCAAAGCAAAAAATTGAAAAAAAGGCTTCGACCACTTTGAATCCTCTTCTCTCAAATGTGAACCCTCCAAAGGAGAAAGGCAAGGAAGGAAATATCATTTTCTTTTGCTGACCATTAAAGAGTACATCTATGCTCTCCATCTATCGTACATGTTCCAATGCAAATACCCTCTCTGTTACATGTATTGGAAGTTTGTAGGGTTCTACCACTTAACCATAAAACCTTAACACAGTGTACTCTTCCATTAAGTATCAGTCAACCAATTGTATTTGACTTTTGAGTTGAATGCAATTTCTACAAGTAACAGGAAATCTAGGCATTGGAGTGCCTATAATTTTATGGTACATTGGTGCCAAAAAGAAGTCTACAAAATTGTTGTAGTTCCTTCTGTTATCAATCATCCTTATCTGAGGTGTCCACTCATATATTGTATTTTGGCCCTGACTGCAAAGCTTGTTTGTCTGAAATATAGCACAATACTTTGCTAAGAGAAGATAGCACAAGTAGGTTGTGAATCTAAACACTAGTAGAATTTGGCAAATAAATGACTAAGTGACTAAAAATTTTAGTCACGTGACTAAAATTTTTAGTCACATGACCAAAATTGATCATATTTGGCAAATAAATGACCAATTTGGTCATCGGGTAAAATCACAACTAAAATGACTAAATAAATGACCAATTTGGTCATCGGGTAAAATGACTAAATAAATAGTTTGAGGGGTTTTTCCTTTTTGGTTCCACAATTTCATTCATTTTATTGTGAGAGCATGTTTTCATCAAACAAATTTTCAGTCATGGCTTACTATTTCGAATTAGTTTCTCATCTCATGTCTAAAAACAAATTTGACTTGCATCTAATATTAGATTTTCAAATCAAATTAGATTTTGGTTGCACGCGTGAAATATTTAACCCTTAACCCTTAAACCTGTTACCTATTTTTTTTCTTTAAAGTATATATATATATATATATATATATATATATATATATATATATATATATATATATATATATATATATATATATATATATATATATATATATATATATATATATATATATATATATATATATATAAGAATAAATAAAAACACAAAATAAAAGAGGAAGAAATTACCTAAATAAAAAGACCAATCTGCAAACAAGAAATAAAATATAAATATTTTTTGTTTGATTGGTCTTATTATTTTAGGTTGTTTCCTCTTTTATTTTGAATTTGTTTTATGTTTTTATTTATTTTTTATATGCGTGTGTGTAAAATAGAACAAAAAGATACACACACACACATGCATGAATGTATATACTGTGAAATGTGAATATATAAACTAATGTAAACACCAAACCAAAACATAAAAGAAAATGCAAATAATATGACAATTAAGACGATTGTATACAATAGTTGTTATAGATAACTTTGTGCACCACACATCCTAAACGATACATCAGATATTGATGATCTTTTTTTGGTTGTCTCCATATGCAATTTAAATATATATATCCTTATCAAAATTCTTAAGATTTTAACGTGAAAGAGTTTTAGATCTAGAGACTTTCCTCAATGTAGATAGGGAAATAGTTAGGTAGTGAACTATTACCAAAGACTAGAAGCACACAATTTGTACATTATGTGACAGTGACATTGGTCATTAAGAAGACTCTAGAGACGTGACTCTAAATGTGATTTTATGTCTCATGGACACCCCTATGTAATGAATTACATAGATTTACTTTCATGATTCAAAAGTTTCTTTTGATCATGTTTGAAAGGATGCATAGTTGATTTGAAACTATCAACCATTAAGAATTTATTGCACAAACATTATTCTCTAAAATGTTTTCATTACAAGTCATTTATTTTATAAATACTTTATATTGTCTTAGTTTTGTTTATATTTTTTTTCTACGTTATGTATCGTTTTAAAATTGAAGCACTTCCATGTTAAGAGTGTTTAGCCCTCCGAGTAAGTGGTTTGGGGTCATGTTAAGTGCCTTGATTGGATCTTTGCATGTATTTGGCTTTCTCCCCACTTTCCACTTCTTCTCCGCACTTGATTTCTTCATTCTAGGTGAAATTAGGGTTAAGGTCTTAAGGACTTTCCTAATTTTTCCTCTTCCATGGATCCATTTTCTAGGTAGGGTTCAGAAATGAGACCTCCTAGTCCTTCATCATATCATTCCGAGGATTTTCTATCTATTCTAGACACTAGGTCCTGATCTGACATCAATTTCCAAGTTTCTAGCACCCCTGGAACTCCTGTTGTAGAACCTGACAAAGTTAGGGTTTGAGGTCAAAGTCGACCTTGACCTTGACTAGGTCAGGGTCAACCTCGACCTTAACCTCTTCCTGCCAGAGTTTCAAAGTTTCATTTTCTGGTAATTTATCTTTCGGGAAAGTTATTTCCCGCTTCCGGGTCAGCTGTTTTGGGCTTTGAAATGGTAAATCCTTTAATGATATTTAATCAAGGTGTATTTTCTAAAGGTGAGGACCTAATTGGGATTTAATTCTTCAAGGTGGCCCAGCTAGAGGAGTGTGCCCTAGATCACTATAAAAGGGTGCCTTCCTCTCTCATTTTGACATCCACACTCAAGCAATTTCATGAGCAAGCTCTCAAGTGCAAGCAAGTCTTCAAGCATTCGTCCATCAAGGAGTTCCATTGTTAGCTATTGAAGGATTCAATCTCCTTGGAGCCCCCTTGAAGATCCATCCTTCTCCATTCATTCAAGCCTTCTCATATGCAAAGATCAAATCAAGATTGGTGTCGAAGATCAAAATACCATTGATTGGAGACATCCTACATTCATTGAAGCATTCTTACTTGTGTATTTGAGGATTCAAATCATCTACAAGGACTTCAATATAAGCGAGGTGATTTGTTTCAATTACTTTGTTTATGCACAATATATTTCAATTCAATTTCAAGGTTAATTCCTAAATTGAGGTTTGACCAAGGCAAACCCCCCATACAACCAAAAACCCCCATTTTCTTACAGGTATAGGTGCAAAATCTTGGATCTGAGAGTGAATTCAGATACCCTTTTCGGCAATCTTTCAAGATTTGCGAACAGAATCAGAATCGGACTTCAAATAAATAATGTGGTCTTTGACCTTTTAAAAGGTCAAAGTCGACCTGTGTGAATTTGGAGAAAAGATTTTTGGGTTTTGTCCGCCTCGACATTTCCAATCCAGAACAGGTGACAGAATCTTCAGAAAGTTCATACAGAAGCCAAAATTTAGCATTTTCCAGATCTGCCCTAATTCAAGGTTAGTATTTGCACTTCAATTATTTCAGATTTCAAGCATAATCCAACTATAGGGAAGTATAGGGTTTCTCTCTCTCTCTTTCATATTCTTCATAGATTGATTCGATTGTGTATTAACCTCTTGGTTGATCAAATTGGATCTCTCTTTTGGGAATTTGGATTTAGGAGTGAATCTTACATTTTCCCCACACATACACAAATAGTGGTGATTCCAAATTACCACTATTCACATTATAAGAGGGTTTATGTGTTAGAGGAAACTCTTTGATTTATAGGGTTTCAAAAGTGTATTTTATATGTTAAAGAGATTTTTCATTTGTTTCAAATCTTAAATACTTCAACATTCAAGATTTAAAAGTATCAATTTGTTGAAACTAAGAGTCAAAAAGAAGAAATCACACGACCTTTTAGAATAGGAGAGAGATTCGAGTTTCACTATTGACAAAGCTTTATTGTTCCAAGCCCTAACTCTAGTCAAGACTTTATTACACAAGAGACTAATTTAATTTTCTTAAGAAAAAATATTATAACATCTCAAATACTTATAAATTGTCATTTTAAATTAAAAGTTTAAACTAATTTCATTGCCTTAAATAAAAAATGGAGGAAAATTTTTCATGCATTTTAAATTAAAAATTAAACTAATCTAATTGTCTTATATATATATATATATATATATATATATATATATATATATATATATATATATATATATATATATATATATATATATATATATATATATATATATATATATATATATATATATATATATATATATATATATATATAATATGAATGAAGCTATATCTTAACAATAGTTGATAGCTCTATGACCAAATTTATTGCATGAATAACAGTAACCATTGAAAGGTCTTACCTCTGTACAGTTCCTTGCTATATGTCCATGTTTATTACATGCATAACAAGTTTGATCTACTGGCTTGCGCTCATTCTTGGATGGTTCAACATGATCTTTAGTCTGACTTCCAGTCACCTTAGCATTTGAGGTGTCTTCTAGTGCTTTCATTCTTGCTCGCATGTTGTCAATTTGATTTTGTGCTTCATTGTATCCAATGCAGCTAGTATCTCCTTTGAATCTTCTTGCATACAACTGAGATTCTATCAAATCAAAACTGGTGTGCAACTTATCAATGTGATTCTTTGCATTTTTTAATTCAGATTCCAAGCTTTCTTTATTTTTCCTTAGCTCCAAGATTTCCATGTTTGCTTGCCTCAATTCTTCATTCAGTTGAAGGTTCTCTTTGATCTGTTCATCATAGACTTCTTGATTGTTAGTCAACTTGTCATCTAATTCTTCAATCTATTCTTTTAGAGATTAGGATCTAAGAACCCCATGGGTGGTAGTATTACTGGTGGTAGTTCAGCTAAGAGGGATGCAGATTCAATAGAATGGGAGATGAGGCCTAGTGGAATGCTGGTTCAAAAATGAGATCCCAATGCTAATCCTGCATTGAAGCCTCCTCCCAATGTTAAATTGAGAGTAACCTACAGTTCTTCTTGGCTTGAAGTCTCCATCAACCTATAGACAACATTTGGTATGAATTTTTCCCTCTCCTCATTTCATTGTTTATTGTCTCGATCTGGTTCTTCTCAAAATGTTACTTTTCACACCCCCAAATACAAATTCTTGTGTGTTAACTATTGCACAATGGAATTGATGACAAAAATCAATATTGCACACACCCTAATGCACACATGTTCATTTGTGCGGTTTGGAAGCAAAGGATAGGTTATCTCTGTGATATCAAATAGTAATCTCTAATAGATCCACATGGAGAAATGCTCAGATAGACAAGTGTGTGGTTATTGTGAAACCAAATGTAGGTGTAAAGATTGTGACATCAGAAAACTTGAAGACCCTTAACATTTTTGTCAATTCTTCCAGCTCTTACAAACATCAGAAATGCATTTTCACAACATTAAGTTCTGTAAAACCTTCTAGTTTTAGAGGATGCTTAATTAGAGAAGTAAAGCTTTGAATGATTTATTGTGGGCTGCAAAAGTTTTGATATTATATAGCAATGCATATCTATGAATGTGATTTGCTCAATACATTGTCCCTAGGTGATTAGAATACAGAGGTTGGTCCCTTTGTGTACCTATGCCCACATAAGCTCTATGATCTTCACACATCTCCAGCAATACGAAGTAGAATGATGATACCCCTAAGAATGAGTTTGTCAACTCAAAATGTTACTCATAACAAGGAGAACCCTCATGGTTATATATAAGATGTGCCCACTGCTGTTGTTGTCTTGTAATGACCAATTTGATCTTCCCATAGTGCTGATATTGTGATTTTCCCTTTATGAAAAAAGATTCTAAGTATACACCTTTGAAACATGCTCTCTTTTATTTTCAATTCTAAGAATGAAATTGGAGCAATACATCTGGAATCCAATGAGAATAGGCAAAATTAATCAGTATTGATAGGTTCATGTTGTATAGAGGTTTTATACTTGAATTTGTGACTAGCATCAATGATTATAGGTGTTTCCAAGAAACAGACCCCGCACCAGTAATGTCCCTTTGGAATCCTCTTAGGATTTTGCTTAATATTGAATAGATTAGTTGGTCTACTTGTCTGCTTCAAAATGGCAAGTGTGATTCTAGTTATAAGGCCCTACTTAGAATGTTATGCTTGAGAGACTGGTATATAAGACTTCTACAATTCATGTTTAGTTAGATAAGAAAAAATACTTTTTAGCGAGCAACCTTAGATGAATGTATTAATATGGTGATTATATTAATGTTACTTCCCTCATGCATAGAACAATAAATGATATGATATCCACCACTAGATGTTTGATTCTCTCAAATTTTCATCAGTGTTATAATCCTTATCAATATTGATAGGATTGAGTCTATGATCTACAGTGTAATTGCACATAGTTAAGAGATGGAAGGTCTTGTTGATTAAATGAAAGAATAGGAATTATAATTGAACAAGCAACTACATATAGATGAATACCATATTTGAAATTAAGATAATGTTTCAATAATAAATTAATAATGGACCATGATTGCAAACTCTACTTATATGCAGAATGTCGTCTGATATAACTTCTGATGCTCAGTCCTGAAAGATGCTTGATCTGAATTTGGATATATATTCTAATTACCTGCATAAGTGAGAATATAATCTTGGTTGCTACCTCTGATTATTGTCCTCATAAACCATTGAATGAATGGCATTATTGAAACATTGTTACAGAATATAAGCCTGCTGATTAGGGGGTCTGCATATGTTTTCTCTTATAAAAGATATGAAATAGATCTGATGCTATATAAAATGGATCTGCCAATTGATTAATATGATTATATGAATGTAGATTAGTGGTTTGATAATCCTTGTCCACTGTCCCATATTTTATAGTTTGAAATTTTGAAATATCATTGTCAAATGCAGGCCCTGTTTATGGCATGCTGAAAAGAAGAAAGGACTTTGTCAGCTAAAGGATGTTCAGGAACTGAGGTATCATTGCACAAAAGAAATATTAATAGCCTCCTTGAACTTTCAGCCTATGTATGTTTCAAAGGTATTGTTTAAAGTTTTAAACATTATTTTTAGTTTTTTTACATAATGTTTATAAGTTTATGTTGTGCACTGATCTCAGAGATCAGGCAATCTGTAACAGTGGCATCAAAACAAATTGATTTTCTTACCGGGATTCCGCACAACATGGCAAACACTTACTATAAACTAAGACTAGAAAACAAAATATCACATGTTATGCTCTTCGTGAACAATATGAGATTAATAACAAAACTTCAAAATAAAAGCCAATCTTAGAGTACAAAAAAATTGGAAAAGTAGGACTAGGGTACAATTTATAAAATTATGAACCCCTTTCTCACCTCCAGTGCCTAAAAAATCAAAATGACAATCTAAAAGAACTCAATAGAAAAACAACTAGTGAAATAGATTAAGAACCAAAAGGAGCCTTATTTCTCAATGGACTACCTATTGATTGCCACAATATCATTTCAATCAACAAACAGACTACTAAAAAACCCATACATACTTCCAGAAGAGGATGCTACAAAAAAACAATTTGCATGTCACAATAATATTTTAGAAGTTTTCAGGAAATACTTAGGTTAAAAATGTGGATTTTCTGGTTTCTGTTAGTTTTATTACAAGAAACTAAATAGATTGGCAGTCAAACAGTTAGAATCCTAAAGTTTCAATACTTTGGAAGGTTGATCATATCTGATAAGCTACAATTGGAGGCTATGTTGATGTTTTGACATAAACATTTTACTTCAACTTTAACAAGAAATATTCAGTTATTTAATATAATGGGAGTTATAGCCAAGATCACATTTCACTGACCAAAAAAAAAATAGTCCCCAAGACCATATGGCACTGACCCAAAAAAAAAGATATGTTCAGTAATTATTTTAAGAATTTGATTTTAATTAACATTCTACTCTAATCACAAGAGAAAAATAGTAAGCTGAAGTTTATGATATGATACTAATTTGTATTGAATAGTATGAGTGGGTTTCAAAGGAATTTTTTCTACCTTGTAAGCACAATGGAACCCATTCTTATAGATTCCGATTTGGGTAGACTCCCTCTGTATCATAAGTTGAGTTTTGATTGTATCAATAGGTGCAGTAGCTAAAGTTCCCACAATGCCTGCTATTATACTTGCACTGCATACAATCTTACATTTAAGCGTATGATGTTAGTAGACAATGGATCACCATTAATTTCAACTCCATAAATCTAGAAAAATAAGACTATACACCAATTGTACAAAATAAATTGATACTGACTTAAAATTGCAATGGTGCAAGGTTTACTTTACCTGAGATGTAGAAAGAATCCTTCTTTTAGAGATGTCCAACGTGTTATAACCTGTTATAACAAATTTAGGAAAACATTATATCCAAGTAGTCATTTAAATTCCCAAATTTTTTGGGTAAAAACTATTAACCTTCTTAGAGATTAATATTGCATGTTGCCAACTAAGAAAAATCCAAACCAAGTTGTAGCAATGTGCACAGCAAATCCCACTAACAAATTGTTGTAAAAGAAAGGAAAAGAAATTCCCTACAACAAACAACCTGCTTAGATTCATCATATGTTGCTAGTTGTGATGTTGTTAATGTAGCAGCTCTTGCCATTGGCGGACCCACCCCTTTCCAAAGACCAGTGATTCCCTCTGTTGCAACAATGTGAGACAATTCATGAATTGATCCCTTGCTTCCAGATCGCTTTTTCATTTGTAAACGAACCTGAGCACAAACATCTCAAATAGTTGACAATCAAAAGAAGTAACAAAAATAATGCACCACAAAACCATGATTTTGTTATATAAAAATATAAATCAACAGAAAAATCATGAATTAAGTTGAGTGATAAAAACCTTCAAAATCTGTGTAGGATTTGTTAGAGTTGTAGCTAGAGAACCAGAGAATGCCCCCCTGATGCAAAATTTGTCACTATACCTGTATGCCCAAAAGCAGAATCATTGACATATTTGCATGATTCATACAAACCCAGCCGCAAGCCACCATAAACAAAAGACCTCAAAAGGGTAGGTGCCAAGCCTGAGTATAACATGAAAAGTCCTTCGGTTTTTATTAATTGAACAAATGTTTTTGTCTGTATGAAAAATGATATAACAGTCTTAATAAGTGATGCAGAAAATAACTGCATTACAATGGGCAATGAGAAGACAACAAAGAACTAAAACCACACAGAAGAAAGCATACATATGACTTCCTTTTAGAGCACAGAGGGAGAACTTCTGTTAATACAGAAGAGTAGGAAATAATTTTCAAAACATATTGATAACTGTCAGAATATAACAAGAAGACTGATAAAGATACCATGAAAATACCATTCCAGTTAGTGGACCTCGCTGGCCAACATATTCCATCTGTAAGTGAACTTTGACAACATCTATGTTCAATAGAAAATCTCCAATTAATTGTGGTAATCATTGAATAAAACTAAAGAAACATAATTTGTTAAAAAAAAGAACATAAAAGAGCTAGTAGAATTCACAATCATGCTAAGTTAAAAAAATGCAATCTGCCCTAAAGAAGTGCAAGAGTTTATCATTGAACACTTCGAAATAACACAAGGGAAATGTTTGGATAATCTTGACCCCTTCCTTTCCACCCTTCTGTATCAATTTGTATCCATTTACCCTTTTATGTCTTCCTTTGAATGGACCAACCGAGTAAGTCCTTCAGGACCAATATTGTTCTCTCCACGTCCATTGAATCTCTTTTCAATTGTTGTTGTTATTTTTAATTATTTTTAATTTGTGAATATCATCATCCTAGTGTAAAAACTAAAAATAAAACCATCATAAGTCAAGAACACCAAACTTGCAAAATCAAAACACTAAAAGATGTCTCAAACAACTGAAACAAGATATTTTTAATTGTAGGATACGAAACAAAAATAAAAACTAAACAATTAGATCCCCATCTCTTCAGCTTTAACAATCTTAATGTAAAATTTTACTATTATTGAAGTTTGTAATTTGGATATTCAGAGTCCAGACATTATCTTGCTACTGTATCTTTACCAGCAGCCATGCCAGCTACACCATTGAAGGCTTAACATCTATCCCTTGACAAACGCTTAGATCCATTGCCGGATCTGCTTGGTCAATTTTTATCATTTTCATGTGATTTGAATTCCTCATTTATATTGTCTCTCCAAATCTACAGCCAAGGATAAATATCTTTTGATGCACTTTGAATTCCTTCTTAATTGATTTAGTTATCTACAGTTCTTTTCCAAGTATTGAGTTCATTATCCTACTGAAAAAATTGAACTATTTTGAGAAAAGGAATAAGAACAGTTAAAGGAGCAAAGTTCCAAAATATGTCCCACACAACTGAAATAATATTTTCTGATGGGAAAGGTAACAAATAGAAATAGGAAGCTCACATTACCCAAACACTATCACTTCTCTAGGATAAAGGTTACTCTGTCCTTTCAACTTCAATCTTATTAGAATTTCAATAATCAATACCTCTCCCTGCCCTCATATTATTTCCCTCTCATTACCTCTGTTATCTTCAAATTTTTTGACTACTGAATTACCTCCTAATGGAAATTCACAAAATAAATCCAGTAAAAGTCAAATGTGAAAATAAGGCATGTGGTTGGAGGGAAGGCCATCAACTTGAGCCAGGTGAAATGTTGGGCGGGTTTTTTCAATTTTGACTACATGAACATGTGAAGTAGTGAATATATCTCATCATTTCATGTGATTGTATTTAATTGGAGTTGCATAATACATAGATTTGTGTGCCCTTTCAATTAACAGTGGGTTAGATGAACCCAATAAGGGTTGTAAGTAGCATTTATGGGTTTAGGTCCACCTATCCATGTTTTTTATGTGCATGGTGATCAAATAACAATTGTCTTGGGGACCAAGGAATCAGATGATAATAAAAAATTTTCCGCACAGATTCTGATGTCAACCATATCCAGATTTTATGTGATTCTTACATTGTGTGCACTTTTGCATTATTGACTATGTCGCACTATGGTTTATCATTTATGTGACCTTTAAGGTTATGGTGAACCATTGTGCACCTTCGACTATGCAAACATGAAATGGATGTTTGATGCAATTACATTAAGTGATAGTTAACGATTTAGTGCTCTGCACAATAAATGTATATTGAAAGCCTTAAAAACCTTGTAGATTCTTTTTTTGGTGCAAGCTAATTCCTTCTATGTTATTCCAACTTCATAGTCCTTGAGCATGCCTCGCCCATGTTTTGCATCTCAATCTCCCTCAAAGAAATCCCATCTTGTAATATGCACCTTTTAGATGGAACATAAATCATACTTGCTTTCAAATTATCTTTTGTTCAATTCAACATCAAATAGTTAGATCTGCCCAAAAATAAAGCTGCAAGAGCAAAATAATGTGGATTTGCATTAAAAAACGTGAGATTATCTTTCCATAGTGTCTCAGTTAGATGTAGCTGAATATAGTCTTCGATGTTGTAATAGTAGACCGACACCATCTCTCCCTTTTCATCAAAACAAGAACAAATCTGTTAAATATTCTTTCACAGAAAAATTGCTCGAGAAAGCAGAAACCCCACACTGCAACTTCCTCAGATCTTATTTTCCACAAGAATGCTAAACCATTTATGAAATATCTTTGAATCAATTCTTCCCCATAAACTCTTTCCACCATGCCACTCTTCTCCTTGGTCTCTAATGACAATTCAACTTGCCACCTGTATGCTCAACATCAAATTGAAAAGTTTGATGTGAAGGAGTTGCTCAAAACATTATTGTAGAACTCATTTCTTCATATGAACTTTGCTGATCGACATCACATGTTCTCTAACAGATCTGTGCTTCCATACCTCAGTGGGCACCATGAATACAAGATGAGGGCCTTGATAAAGAAACCAAAATATTAGGAGGTTCTTAAATTAAAACCACAACAAATCCAAACCATTGAGCATTAAGTTGTCTTTAAACATACCAAATGAGGCTGCCATATCAAATCTGAAGAGTCTTTCCCATTAACTTTGCTTTCTATTCCAAGCCCTAAAATATGTAAGGTCACCTCCATTGCTTCCATGAATGCAACATTAGGCTGTGAAAAGAAAGCTAAAATGTTAGGAGGTTTCTAGATTAAAATGCAGAAGAAACCCAAACTCTCAAGCATTTAATGGTAGTCTTTATATGTGCCAAAGGGACACTCACATTTCAATCCTGAGTACTCAATGGCACTCACATGAAATTTTCAAGTGGTTCCAAGAGTTGATGTGTAATATTTATAGCCACAGAAGATTAACACACAATTTCAACCAAAAAGTAAGCATTGATCTAAATAGTAAATAACCATACTCTTCCATGTACATCTAACCTATCAGTTTATAAGTAACCAATGCATGCAAATAAACTCACACCACACACCATATAAATATGTGTGGCTATGGCGCTTCTTTAATTATTGACAATGCATCAACAACTAAATTAATGGCGTTCCTCTCCCATATTGCCAAGGGGGCAGGCAATTTCTCTCCACCACTGTTCTCCTTGCCTAACATCTGCTCTGACAATACGCTAAAAGAAGGGAAGGTATCACCTAGCATGAATATAGTGTGTGCTTAGAGGCTTGGAGCTCAGACCTGCTCACTATAAGTGCTTTCAATCACTCATATCTACTCAACTATCTAGGCCACAAATAATTAATGCAGGGCTTCTACCATGTGGAAATGACATCAATACAATGGTTGCATTTAATATATTAGCTCAGTTACTCTCAGTTGTACATATGTTTCAAAATTATTCATTCAACATTGGTCATCAGATAAAGACAGATGAACTAAAGAATAAGCTAATTTCTATGACACCGACTCTGAGGGTTCAATCATTTGTTCAATCCTTGCAACATTTGTGCTGTAGTGCTGTTGTTGTTACTAAACCATATAGATTTGGAAGAACCTGTGCTAGAGTGATATTTTGGCGCAAAATGATGACATGTGAAGTTTGGATGTATTATTTGATAGTTTCCAGCCATGGAGTGCAAGAGTACTTTCAAGTAATGAGTGCTTTTGGAAGGTCTTTCAGTGGGTTGACTCTGAGCTAGTTTTATAAGGATAAAACAAAGGATGAGTACATATATTGCTAGTAGGTGTGATGCTGCATGCTTGTAATCACACTCTGTATAGTCATTCCCTCATTTCAATGTATGGTAGAGTGCATGTGTTAGCAAGTTGAGCAGTACTACAGCGGTTTCAGATTCCTCTGTCCATCGTGGGTAAGGTTGTCCTTGATCATGGTTGTTAATGTATTTCATATGTTCGTAGTGTTATTTTATTTGCATTGACTTGTTTTTTAAGTGGCTGCATTTATGTAGATGAGCATGGTTATGTGGAAATGTGTTTATGAGGAACTCTGGTTCTCATTGTTCTGAGTGTTTGGGGTCCAGCAGGCTGCTTGATATTTAAAACTTGTCATTAGAGTACAAAAAGAGAGTGGCTCAGTGGAAGAATAAGGTCTGATAAGCTTGAGAAAATGATTAGACTATGGATGTAAGTATCTGAGGGAGAAGGGTGGTGGTGGGTGTAGTGCCTGAAATGATATCTTCATTACGGGTTTTGTGGCTAACCATACATGAGTTGCGTCATCCATCACAATTAGGAGTGCAAGATGTGCTGTGTGGATGGAGCTAAGTTGCTAAGTGGAAATGGAATTGAGTTGTAAGGAGAGGAGTGAACAATTTAGCTTGGGAGTGAATTATCTCAATACAATATTGTAGAGTTCTAGAAAATGGTTAAACAATTTTCCTTGATAGTGTGAACTATCTGCATACAACATTGTAGAGTTTTAGCAAATGGTTAAACAATTTTCTTTGCAGTGTGAATGTCTTTAGGTGTATTGCAGAGTTTGAGCCTGTGGCTAAACAAGTTATTGTTGGAGTAAATGTTTACCAGCCTGGCACAAATCTTTTTCCGGCAGGCCATCTGGGAAGTCTTTGTTGTCACTGTAAATACCAAACCGCTTTTACCCCATTTTCTGTGTCTTGCATTGGAAAAATATTATTCAATGTTGAAATTTGTGTTATAAATACATTCATATGGTCATTGTTATGAGTTTTTATTTTCAAGAGAACGATGCCTATGGGATTGTGTATGGCCTGTCATCATCAATTATTTGATTATGAGCATCGAGCACCGAAGGATATGCCAAGACTGATATGCTGCCTGTACTTTGTCTTAGATGTCTTACCTCACATGTACCACAATTACCTGGTATTTTCTTTAACATTTTAACAAATTATCTGATGATCTCGTTTCATTCCTAGGTCGTAATGAGAAAACAACTTTTAAATGTTGAAAATGGCACGTGGAGCATCGAAAGATGTATGAGACGTATCTGCAAGTGTCTGAAATAAATTTATTGTTATGCCTAGAATATAAAGATCTAGGTCGTTGGGTACTATGAATCTCCAATTATTGTGTCTACCTAATTATTACTAGATCAATCAAAACATTCATCTGTAGATGATATGGCAACGTCTAGATCGTAAACTAAAACACATATCTTACCAAGGGGCAGTTTTTTTTTCAACTTTTTTCAAACTTCTCTTATATGTTTTACATTTTAGTTTACTATTTATCCAATACCCATATGACCTGGCAATGTTTCATAGTGAACGCAGTGTTTAACCGTAATCTTGAGCCTAGGTTAGGAATAATGGTTTATGGAAAAATTGTCATCTCTACATTTGGAAGACACTACTAAATCCTTCACAAATGGTTCGACTGTAATAAAATCTTCCAACTTTTTGGTAGCTTTTGCAAGCTAACATCTCCTCCTTTCCAAGTTAGGGCAGGTTAGGGCCTATTTAAGTAGTTGCTCAAGGCCTCAAGAATGACAACATTTGCTCAAGTAGTCTCTTAAATATTGTTTTTAAATTAAATTTTGTCATTTAGTGCAAATATATTTCAAAACAAAATTGTAGGTAAATTAAAAAGAGAAAAAAGATGACGAAGATACATGTTACTTTTTTTGATAAGGTTAATTTATAGCACCCCTTTTTCCCACAGTTTATTTTCAAATCTTAAACTTAAATGTTTTTTCATGGTAACACACAAGTTGCATAAATTTAGTAAAAAATGTACTTTAAGCAGTTGCATGAGGGGAGGGGTTATTGCACATCTGCTTGTAATATAGTGTTCTTACACCCATATAGTGTTCTCTTGTAATAATGCATGACAAACATTATTGTAAATTTTCTCGTATTGCTGTATGTCTCTGTGGTTGCTGAAAGATCCCGAATAGGATTTCAAGAAAGCAGCTGATGGCTTTTTTTGAATTTTTCTTTGGCCAGCGATTGAAGAGGAAATGTCTAATTTTTTTGTTTTTTTAATTTCCTGATTTTTTTGTGTTTTTTGGTATTTTTGACTTCTTTTTTCATTTTGATAATTTGAATTGCAATGAACTTATAATACTAAAACTGAAATGTATAACTAGAAATCCAATGCAGACCAACTAAAATAAATCAGATTTTATTTTTCAACCAAATAGACAATATGGAAGTTGTACCAGGTCTGTACCAGATGAAAGCAAGATTGTACAGCACACAATTGAGTGTAGATGAGTTTCTCTTATCCCCAAACTACCTTGCTGATCAATGCTGAGGAATCCAGACATAAAATTGATTTTGATCTGCTGCAAATTGCTCCACAACTGCTGACGACAGCCACTATTCAAGGCTGTACAACTAGCTAGAAATTGTATGGCTTGCCTGTAGAGTACAGCTAGTTGAAAAACATATGCAACACTCCAATTGCCAACCTCTCACCACCGATCTGTATTAGATGATAAATTTTTCTAAAACTCCAATCTGAAACACTGAAGTTTGAAAAACCTCCTCAAAATATGATGTCAGCTCCTCCTGCTGAAGTACAGCCCAGCTAGGGATTAAAACAATTATCAAATGGCTTCTTCTGTACTGATCTAATTCTAATATGAAAATTTTTCTCTTCCTCCACGAATGGAATAATCTCACCACAATTCGATACCACAATGTTCTATCTAGCTGATAAAATAATGAAATTACACTCTAAAGGCAAACTGGGGAACGTCCAGCCTGGTATCTTCAAGAGTTTTCATTCTCAAAAAGTGAATGTGTTACCTTGATCTCAGAGCTCCATCACCAAATGCAATCAAAATAATAAATGCTGGATAGCTGAAATGGAAGCCACAAAATTAGTTATCTCAGCATTGATGTCATATCTTGTAGTTATAGTTATCCCAAAATGTCAGATAACTTACATATAATAACTTAGAAAGATGTTTATGATGGGACTGAACTCTACAACTTCTACTGACAAATATATCATCATCTATCATGTAGCTACATGGAGGAATGTGTTTGAAACTTGGTAGGCTTGTCTATAAGGTCTTCAAAATATTTCCATCTTTAGAAGTAGTGCAACCAAGATGCATGCTAGGCATACAGTCCTTGTGTGCTTTGAACCTAGCACTTGATAAGGCAACATGCCTTATCCAACATTGTGCTGATTGTAGCAAATTGTATCTGGTATGCTCCTTTTGCCTTTCACAAATACAAATAGGAATAAAATAACTCACTAGAAGGAATGCCAAATGCTGAATTGCATTTGAATAAGAGCATAAAAGATAGAATCATAGAGGGATAGACATTTAACTACTCTATAATTTTCTTTGGAAAATCTAGTTTAGAATAGTAGAAGGGATATATAATTTGGTTTCATAGCTTGATGCTCTAGAAGTGTAGAAATTTTGATTTCTTTCAGGTTATGTGTATGTTGACATATATGTGCATGCTTTCTCAGGCAGTTACTGGGGATTCTGTCCTGGTAAAATTTACAAAGATCAAAGATGTGTTGAATCGAAGTTTAAATGATCTCAAAGAAATGGTGCCACGGGATTTATCTAGGTAGGTATGTGAGTCAAACATGACTACATCTAAATTTATGCATATACTGCATATAACTGTGTTTTGATAGTTTGGATTTGGATTACTTTAGATGGTATGGATGAGATATAAGGGTAGAATTGAATTTGATTTTGATTGAATTTCACTATTACTGCATAACATGGTTGATCTTTACAAAAATAAATTAGTTGGCAATACTCCACTAGCTGCAAAATATTTAATTACATTTGGCTTCCACACAACTAACACTACATCTAAGCACAAGAAAATTAGTTTATGGAACTCCAGTATTCCATTCATACATTATTGGTATTAGATATTTTAGAGATATTGCTGAAAAATATTCTAGCTTTTTATGTACATTTCGAAATGACTCTTTTGTTTACAAAACATGCACCTTGAAAATGTCACACTTTTAACTGGATTTTGTAAGTTTTCACTTTTAAGCTTTTAACATTATTTTAGGAATGGAAATTTGACATCTCATGAAATTTATGCACCTCTCTTCCTTTCTACTGCTCCTATACCCACACAACTACTGCGACACTTGATCTGCTTTAATAGAAATGACTGGTTAAATGGTAGTTTTGACTTTTTGACACATATATTATTTCTGTTCAAGTGAAGTATTCTAATAGATTCAGTAAGAACCTTTAAGTCTTTAAAGTTTGAAGCATTTATGTTATAAATATTATCAGTGTGCTTCTGAAAATGCAGCATCAAATTATCACTAAAAGGGGTTTATTTGTGCTTGGTATTTAATAATCCTGATAGTGGTAGTCAGGTGTTAAAACCAACAAATTCTATTGAAAATCTACAACTCTGCAATTTGTTTTTATCCCAAGACCTAATTTTTAGCTGACATTTTTTGTTTGATGAGAAATACATGAACTTTAGTAAAAACTATTTTTAATATAGTTGCTACATGTTGTGTAGGTGATTATCAGCTATGGAGCTTCCTAGTAAGTCAGAGATTTTTCCCAATTGGTTGATTCTTGTAAAATTTTTTTATCAAAATAATGATGTACTTTTATCTATATTTTCCTTGGAAAACATAAAATATGGTCAAGGATGAGGTGCCACTCTATTAATCTTGCATACTATTTACAAAGTAATTGATGCTTCTCTATCCATAATGCAATAGACCTAGAATCTTCCCTCTTTGAGAGAAGTCACCTTCTTTGTAAGACTCACTCACAGTCTCTTACACTTTCCCTAGTCACAAGCCTCTTCTCTGCTCATAGCTCCTTCAAATACCTCTCACAACAATGATCAGCAGTACACCTTCAACTGATGTTCTCTGAGCTGACACTGATTTGTAACAATGAACTTGCCTCCCCTTATATAGGTTTGGCAAACTCATCCACATTCCATTATTTGTCAAAGTTCCTATACAGGATCTAATGTTGATGACTGAATACCTAGATCCAATGACCCTCCCTAGCAGTGCACTTAGGATGGCCCCAAACATTTAATTCTACACCTGTAGCTGCACAAGTATCCACTCTTTTATAGGCTGGACGTACACCCAAAGACAAGTGGCGGAATCAAACATCCTTTTTAGATGAATTAGTTGCATATGCTATATGCTTATCACTAAAAGCCCTCCTCTTCACTTCATAAAAGTCAAGTTTACTAAGTTCTGCTACTTTTGTGTTAGAGAGGAACTCTTCAAAATCTAGAAGCTCCCAAAACTGTGATAGGAACCATTTGTCCACATAGCATAGGGCATGAATTTCTTCAACACTCATACCCCTTTTCATGGCCGCATAGAGTACATACATCCTCTCTGGACCAGGAACTCTTAGACTATACTTAAGTTGTTCCCAATCCTAGTCCAGCTCCTTCAGCTGCTCACAACCCCATCCAGAATGACCAGTTTCCAATGATCGAAGAGCTTTTTGAAATGATTCCTGGAATGTGCGGCCCAAAGCCATAGCTTCTCCCATAGATTTCATTTGTGTTGTAAGAATTGGTTGTGAGCCTAGAAACTTCTCAAATGCAAAGTGAGGAATCTGAACACAAGTTGTAAGTGAAAAACATCAATCTATATTATTCTAGTCTTATTTCTTCTGAAAAAGGAAAGACCAACTAGTACAAAGCCAATCGTATCTACGATTTGCTTGCAAATTTGCATAAGACCACTAACATCCATCGAAATGATATTCATGCACATGAAACAAATCACAAATTATACATGTTTGTAAAAAGAAACAAGAGGATAAAAATCAAGTGAAATATGACAAACAATAGTTAATAAAGGGGATCAAGCCACATGTAATGTATTTTCCAATGGCATCATTCACTTCATTCTTATATTGCACATTGAATAACTTCACCATTGAGTTTAAAGTATCACTAGTCATCCTCCCCTTAAGCTTTACTACTTTTGAACTATAGATGGAAAAACTTGAAATCATGTTTAGTAGAAAGTACTAGTATATATGGTATGATTATTATTTAAAGAGTACTAGCTCAATGGAAGAGCACCTACTTTACAAGTAGGAGGATGATGGTTTGATTCCATCATGCCCTAATATAACCAAATAAATGACCAAATAAATGATCAAATAAATGACCAAATAAATGACCAAATAAATGACCAAATAAATGACCAAATAAATGACCAAATAAATAACTAAATAAATGACCAAATAAACGACCAAATAAATGACCAAATAAATGACCAAATAAACTACCAAATGACCAAATAAACTACCAAATGATCAAATGACCAAATAAATGACCAAATAAATGACTAAATATATGACCAAATCAATGACCAAATAAATGACTAAAATAGTTTACTCATAAATTTGGTCACGAGATAAATGACCAGCAATAAACTACCACTGGTCACGTGACCAAATTTGGTCATTTATCTACAATTTTT
The DNA here is from genome assembly GCA_027943335.1 of Chamaecyparis obtusa. Taxonomy (NCBI): domain Eukaryota; kingdom Viridiplantae; phylum Streptophyta; class Pinopsida; order Cupressales; family Cupressaceae; genus Chamaecyparis; species Chamaecyparis obtusa. The sequence continues at coordinate 1,027,306 of BSBK01003984.1, forward strand.
GGTAGTTTATTTGGTCATATATTGCTATTTTTGTACTAGTGAAATGTCTTCTCTGAACCTCTTTGAATCATTAGTAATTGATCTTGCATGCAATGAACAATGTGCTCAATAAAACAATATTTTGTTGGTTCTTTTTCAAAATGAATATGAAAAAGCATTTCAAGAATGTTGGCACCCACTTGTTTGTTACTATCCAATCCCAAACAAAATGCTAGCAAGGAAATATTGTCCTGTGCCCATGGCACAAAAATTTCATAATCATAAGGAGGCTTATGATCTAGACTCAGACTAGAACTACTTGTTATTCGTTTGATATAAGAATCTCTCTGTGTTGCATCTAATTTTTCATAATCCTTTGCCAGCTTTCCTAGGTCAATGTGCACGTTTGAGTTTTGTTGTTCAAACCCTAGGTTCAACAGACTAGCAAATTCACTCTCGGTAATTGACAAAATTTCCTCTTGAGTATTTTTATTCACAATTGCTTTTCTATTTTCATCATAATTTTTGGCGCAAACCATGACAATTTCTGGGCAAGGGAATACTTGAGGTAACACCATGTGTGCTGACCCAGCAATCCACGGTCCAATTTTATTTGCAGTTGCATTTACCATGGGGTTAAATGAATAAAATTTTGAACCCTTATTTGGATCGTTCCACTTGTTTTCAAGTGCAAATCTAATTTCATTATTCTCTTATTTCCATGAATAACATGATCATAAATATCATGGAATAAATAAGTGAAACCTGGTGTTTTAAGTAGATTGTGGAATTCTATTATCTGACTTGGCCTTTTACTCATAGTCTTATTCTTGGTATTTGTTTTGCCCACCGTGTTAAGTTGGTAACCAGTATCACTATTTACTCGTAAGAAAATTCAAATATTTATACACAACTACAAGCCTACAATTTACAAGGGTGATTCAAAATTAAACCCTAATAGGCTAATTTTTTTATATATTTATATAAATAGTAAAATTGTAAATCAAGAGATTTGAAAAATTTAAAATGCGGGACGTAGGTGTTCAGGATTTTAGTAGTTACCTGTTGCCCTTAGTTTCAATTTTTGCAGACTATGACTGGGAAGAGATCTGAGAGACTTTGTTGCTTTCCTCGGACCTCAATCCTCAACCTAGAAATTAAGAATCCATAAGTTGTAACCCCTTTCTAAATCTGTAGACTACTTATACTTATAAATGAAAAATTAGATTGCAAAGTGAAACTTAAAGCACCAAAATTGTACAATCTATAGTCATCACACTTGTTACTGTCACTAACTGTGTGATTGGACAACTAGACACGCGTCATGAATCCGGAATGGGTTTGCAAAAATGGGTTTTCTTTTCCCTTTCGGCCTGAAATACAGCTTCGGTCGTTGATCTACAATCATCCAACAGTCATAATGTTAGTGTTAGTCACTATCTAGTGTGGTGGCCCCGTGGGTCCCATTAACTCACCTAGTCACCTAATGACTAACTCACCTCACAAGTTAGACGTGTCACATCATCATCAAATGACATTGTTGGTAGACTGTGTGAGACTGTGAGTGGAACGTGTTACGTGTTTAGTGACACGTGTCATGATTTTGGAATGAGTTTGAAAAGATGGGGTTTGTTTTTCCTTTCGGCCCGAAATACAACTTCGGTCGTTGATCTAATCATCAAATGATCATTATGTCATTGTTAGTCACTATCTTGGGAGTGCACTGAGTGGTGTGGTGGCCCCATGGGTCCCATTAACTCACCTAGTCAGGCTGACTCACCTCACGAGTCAGACATGTCATGTCATCATCAAATTGAAATGAAATTGTTGGTAGACCGTGCGAGACTGTGAGTGGAACATGTTTAGTGACACGTGTTATGATTCCAGAACGGGTTTGAAAAGATGGGGTTGTTTTTCCCTTTCATCCTGAAGTCCATTGTACATCGTCGATCTGTTCTCATCCAATGGTAGTTATTTGCAATAGACATTGTTATTATTTCCTTTATAGATATTAATTAATAATGGATAATAAGTTAATAACATTTAAAGTTATTTAATTGAATAGTAACAATTCTCCCAAACATGAGTTAAAGTAATATTTTTTATTGATTATATAGTATACTTAAAGTTAAAATGATATTTTTTATTGATTATAACTTTAACGTTGATAATTATAATCACATATAATTCTCATACCTTATAATTAGAAAACCATAAATTCTTTCTCTAACCTTATTAATTCATTTGTCCTTCAAATTGATTATATAGTATACTTAATGTTAAAATGATATTTTTTATTGATTATGAATTTAACGTTGATAATTATAATCACATATAATTCTCATACATTATAATTAGAAAACCATAAATTTTTTCTCAAACCTTATTAATTCATTTGTCTTTCAAAATTCTGTAAATCTTTCATATTAACTACAACTATCTACATTGTACAACTGTGATACATTTTAAATATTCAGATTTAAAAATGGAAATACCATTGGCATCGTTTGGACATTTCCTTATTTCTAATGAAACATACTTACAAGCTACATCATACATGTCAAATACATAGATAAAGCAACTAATTAAAATATTGCAATCACAATGACAAAGAAGTCTAAAAACCATTTTTTGTACCCATAAAACATAAATTGAAATGAGCTAAAGCTTGCAAAATTTTCATTGTACTTTTTCATAAAATTATAATTACATTGTCCACTTCCAGTACAATACTACAAAGAGAAACCTACTATAAACAAAAAAAACCCATAAACAAGGTATGTTTTTATAAAAAAAACCCACTAGTAGTCCACTAATGATTTTGCCCTTCGGCTCCATCTAAGTAGAATTTTGTAGAAAGGATTAACTATGAGAATTCATCGAGCCACCCGTATTGCCCCGCCTGAGCCTCCTCTTCGTCAAGCATAAACCACTTATGAATAAAATCCCTGGCAATCAACGCCCATTTCCTATGGTGCTTCAACTGCTCAGCAGTCTGGCCCAACAGAAAAGGTTGCATGGCCACATTCTGGCCTGGGAGGAGAAGCTTGGGTATTTCACTTGCCCAAGGGATCCCCACTCCTATTTCTGTGAACATGACAACATTAATGTTGTCCCCCATGTATTCTTCTTTAAAAACCCTCCTCAGCAACATTAACATGTCCACCCTCTCTCCTCCGAGGTCAAGAAGAGATGCCAAAAAATGGGACATAATATCCGTGTTGACCTGGTGCCTATCTTCATTGTTTAGAAACTCTCAGCCCAACACCATTTTCACAGCCTCTATTACGAAAGGCCTACCCTCCTTACAAATAGATTCTTAGGTTTCATCAGAAAAGGAACCTAGAAAGACCTTCTGGGCCTCCTCAAATGTGTATCTAAGCCTAATTGGAGTGTCCATCTAAAACAATAAAACTTTAGAAAACTTAAAAACAAATTATTTGCAGAGTGCAAACTACAGACTCTAAACAAAAAAAATATCTAGCAAAGGGCAAAAATGAATCAATGAATAATGAAGCTAGATCATCTATAAATAGCCCTTCAATCCTTGATCGTTACTTAGCAATAAATTATTTTGTCTTTAATGGTATTAAATCCATTGTCCTTAATATGCCTCTAAATCTTTCATGTAAATCTTTCCCCTAAATGCATGCATGTGAGAAATTAAAATTTTGTCCTTAATCTTTCATATCTTGTAGTAAATCTTTCCCATAAATGCAAAACTGTTAGAAATCGGTTAGATTGCCTGTACAAATTTGGAAGTGGTGCGTGATAGCTAAAGAATGTCACTTGTCACTGACAAGGCATTTATTTCTTACCGAGTTAAGAGGTTACAAGTTGCACTATAGTAATAGGACTGTGATTATCGATACCAACATGTGTACACTGTAGTCTGCCGACAAGTTGACAACCCTAATTTGCTACGTTTCAACATTCTGGTGACTTCCTTGATAACTCTGTTTCATTCAAGAAATTGGGGCTGAAATTAAACTTCAGCCATTGATCTTGGATCATCAAACAGTCTCAAATAATACATTTAACATTATAAAATAATGTATGACTATGTATGTTAGGTTAGGTTACGTGTTCGTGTTATGTCCCATCTTTTGGAAATCGCTAATAAAATATTTTTTTCCCATAATTAACGAATGATTAGCCAATAAAATAAATAAATTTTTAAACGGTACATAAAATTTGCCAATAGAAATTTTTTTTTTCCCTTCAAAACAATATCATTCGCCTCATATATTATAATTGTTTACTTCAAAAGAAAATTATTCGCCTCATATCTTATAATTTTTTACTTCAAAAGAAAATTATTTGCCAGCAATTTATGAAATTTTTATTCGGCGGGGAAAAAATCGCCAATACAAACTATGAAAAATCATGGATTTGAAAAAAAAATTCACCTGCATTAAAACAAATTCCCTCCTAGAATAATGTACAATTTGCCAAGATTTTACACTTTTTCCTAAAAGGGGGTTTCTTAAAGTTATCCCCGTACTTGTGGATTCAAGGATTTGAATCCTCCACAAGGATTTCAACATAAGTAAGGTGAATAGTTCCATTTACTTTGTTTATATATGGAAATTTCAATTATATTTCAAGGTTGATTCCAAACTGGGGTTTGACCAAGGCAAACCCCTCATCCAACAAACAAAACCCTTTTTCTTGTAGATCTAGGTGTAGAATAACGAATATTAGTGCAAATCTGAGTACCCTTTTCAGCGAACTTCCAGGATCCACGAATAGAATTTCCATCAGAACAATGTAGGTCAAGGATGACCTTTTGGGGTAAGATTGTACCCTGGGGTAAGATCTTACCTCTGTCTTGGGTCAAGGATGACCTTACTCAGAAAAGCAAAAGGTTTCTAGATTTTCTCTGTTTCTGCATTTCCAGCCCAGATCCGGTTGCAGAATTTCCTGAAACTGTACACAAACATCAGAAAACAACATTTTCCAAATTTGTCATACTTGAGGTTAGTATTTGTTTTCAATTCAATTAAGATTCCAATACACACTTACCATAACGTAATATAAGGTTATCCTCTTTCTTCATATTCTCCATCGATTGATTCATCTATGTATTGACCATCCTCTTGTGGTTAATCAATTTGGATCTTCCTTTGGGAATTTGGGGCTAAGAAGTATATCTTATATTCCCATCCTCGTCATATTATCACATCACACACATTTTTCATAGGAGAGCACTCTTTGTTCATCTATATTTTGGTGACCATGCTTTGTTCTCCTTACATTGTGGTGAACCCACGATAGACAACTCTTTCTTTTATGGTGTTAGATCTTGCATGTATTAGGTTTTTTTTATGTGTTTGCATCTCATATAAAATAAAAATATAAAACATTCATTTGTTTATGCTTTGTGTTTTCTTAGTTTAGTTCATTTGCATTGTATTGGTTTATGAGCTTTACTACATCTAGTCCTACCTATAATATTTCGATTAGAAGAAGTCATAGACTTATGGGGTCCTTTGATCCCAAGTCTTCCTCTCCTTTCCTTAGGATCCCAGATGATAATTTGATCATAATTTCAACCAAACTTGATAAAATGGGTAATTGACTTATCCAAGAAAACCATAATCAAGATTCTATTCAAGCTATAGAGGCTCTTAAGAAAGTTCTTCGTGATAATGATCAAGGTGTTAATCTCCTTCGTGGTATCACTCACCTTGTGCATTCAAATGTTAAACCTTTAGTTCAAGAAGCTCAATATTTAGGATTGATTCCTCTAGTTACTAGTGTAGAACCTTCTTCCATTCCCTTACCTAGTATTCCTACTTATACCCCTCCTTTGGTGACTACAATGGTTCCCTCTCTTACTATGAGTGTTCCTCCTGTATCCCTTCCTACATCACAACTATCTTATCATAATGTTCCTTTTACTTATTCTAATCCTTTTCCAACTGTGGTTCCAAGTGTTCCTCTAGTTGTGTCTTCCATTCCTGCAACTTCATACACTTTACCTAGTGTTTCTAATGTTGCTATGCCTCCTATTTTCTCTAATGATTAAAAAATCATCAATTTGGCTCAAACTGTGTCCTCTTTACAACAACAACTTGCGTCCTTAACTCAAAACAAGTTTATCATTCCTACATGTGACATGGGAAGTCCTTTATCCCTAGACATAATTCATACTCCCATTCCTTAGCAATTTGATATGCCTCATCTTAAGAATTACAATGTTAAGGGAGACCCTGTTACTCATGTTAAAACATTTCAAATCCTTTGTAGTGACTATGCTCATGATCATAAGATTTTAGCCAAGTTGTTTGTTATAAATTTGCGTGATAAGGCCTTACAATGGTATTGTTCTGTGCCTCCTTTTTCTGTTGACTCTTTTCCAAAACTTGCCAATGCTTTTATTCAACAATTTCAAAATAACATTAGTCCACAAGTGTCTTTGACTGATTTGATGCATTGTAAAAAAAACACTAAGGAAAAATTGACTAAATTCATTGGTAGATTTAAGCATTTGCATGCTCATATTTCTTATCCTATTCTTGATATGGATATTCAACATATGTTTATTTCAAATTTACAAAAGGATATTAGAGATAAGATTTTGCTTACTAAATTTACCTCTTTTCAACAACTTTGTGCAGCGCTTCATCATTATCAATTACAAGTGAGTCAATTTGAGAGAAACACTCCAATGGCTCCTGTTCTAGTTGATAAGAGTGATGCTGCTCCTAATCCAAATAAATTTAAAAAACCTAACAACTATGTCAAGATAAATAAACAAGCGAATACAGTTACTGATCAAGTTGTCGTTGCATCTCACAATGCCACTTCCACATCTACTACTTTTCATTTAAATCGTACATTTACTCATCTCTCTGAATCTTTACATTTTATTATGAATAGGTTGTTAACTACTAATATGATTACTTTACCTCCTATTCGACCTCTTTACCTGCTACGATAGCGTCTAAATCTTTTGATCCTAAAGATTTTTGTCAATACCATCGTCAAAATGGCCATGATACTAAGAAGTGCTATTCTTTAAAACATAATGTTCAAGACTTAATTGATTCTAATGCTTTATCTATTGATAATTTTGATGGTAGTGGGAGCAAGTATGTCTCTCCTCCTAATCAAAACCTTCAAATCTATACGAATCCTTTGCCTACACATGATACTAATACCATTGCTCAGCCATCTTTTATGGATATTATTTGGGTGAACCCACAATAGTGAGTTACACTTTTTTGCCTAAACGGAGATTGAACTCTATATTTTCAAAAAATAAAAAAGATTCAGAAGCATATTGTTGTTACACCATTTAAAATCAGAAGATGAAATAAATTAGTCTTTTAAGATTTTCTGTCTAGATTCTAAATATATTTTTTATTTTTATTTTTTAATTGATTTGAGTGGTTTTTTCTTTCTCCCACGAAAACTAGTATGTTTCTGAAAACGTAATTTTCAAAGAGTTACATTGTTTTCATAGAGCATAACTTTTTTTCTAAAATAGATATCAACGTGCTTCTTTTGAATTTAGTTTTATAACATCTATATGGAGGTCATGCAATTGGTTTGATGACATTATCATGATTATTTTATATTTTATTAACATTTGAAGTTGACTAAGTTGTATTTTTGACATACCTTGACTACATAGCTTATAACTTGTCGTGTATTTGTCCAATTTCATTTTAATTTTTTTTGATAGAAAGAGAACTTCAATACCTAGGGCATAGATATTTTTTAGAATTTTTTTCTCTCATTTACTATTTTTACATAAGTGTCAAACATAGAGGTAGATATACTGTGAAATATCTATGTTTAGTAAAACTAAAAATACAAAGTCATAATAAAATTAATATATATTAACATTATAATCTTTGGAAAGATTTTTATCAGTAATACCTTACTACATAGATAGGTTTAGCAAATTGATTCATTTGATTTGCCAAAAGATAAAGTCAAAGTGATTTTTTGTCAGCATTTTAAAATAGGTGTGAAGGAGACTCCATTGTAGGTATGAATGAGGAGTATAGATGTTATATAAATATTTTTTTTCATCTAAGAGGCTTTGAGCTAACCATTTTTAATTAAATACTTCAAATGGAACCTCTCAAGGCTTAAATCATCATATTTTATTAAAAATGTGTTATTTCAACAAAAAACACCATCTCTAAAAAAGTGTAACCCACTATTGTGGGGTCACCCATTTATGATTCAAAGATGGATGACCTTAATCACATTATTAACCATGTGGAGCATGTTGTTTTTCCTCAACCTCAAAGCCAACCTCAAGTTCCACCTCAGCCTAAACCAAAACCGCAGCCTAAACTAAAATCTCAACCTAAAACTCGAAAATAACCTAAGAATAAGAGACCTCGGGAACTTTTGATTACCTTTGATGATTCTGAGACTATTAAAGCTCCTAATGGTCCCCTTTACATTTATGCTAGGATTTCTAAGATACCTACGCTGGGTTGTCTAGTTGATCCTACATCTTTAGTCATTTTTATTACTGAAGAAAATCTTTTTATGAAAAACTTACAACGTGATTCTTATTATACATCTGATGTATGGATTCAAACTTGTAATGACTTTCTTTATCCATCATTTGGTTCTATTAACTTGCTGGTTGAACTTTGTGGTAAAATTGTGAACACTACCTTTGTTGTTGTTCCTACTTCTGATTAATTTCAAGTTAATCTTGGTTTACCTTGGTTGAATGCCATGCATGTTGTTGCTTCTCCTATCCATAAGTGTCTTAAATTCATTCATGATGAAGAAGTGAAGATGATTAACCATAGTTTATATCAACCTTCTAGGCCCAGGGATTGTGCTACACTTGACTTCTTTTGGCCTTCAATACCTAATTCATGTCCTTCTCGACCTGATAATATTTTTCTCTCATATCAAGCCTATAAGCAACGCAAGATTATCAAGTTAAGCATGCCACCGATGAATCTTAATCATGGTATTTTTCCTACATCTTCCATACCTCCTTTATTTATGGTTTCTAGTTCTGTTAATCAAGCTCCTATTGTTGCTTGTCAGTTTGTTGAGAATCCAACTAATCCTCCTATAGAACCTGTGAAGGATTTGGTAGTTGTTCTTCTTAGTTCTCAACATATTTCAAACAAGACAAAACCTAATCAATCTTCTAATGGGTGTCGTAAGAAGTGTTGTGCTCAAGCTAAGGCCCGTAATTCTGTTATTCAAAGTTCTTTACCTTCTTTTGATCAATCTATGCATGATGTGTTAGACGAAGTTACTGCTAATAATAATGTTAAGATGCAAGATTATGATGATTCCTTTCATATCTTAGAGCCTATTTCGATTAATCTGGATGAAGAAGATACTCTTAATGATACTAATGACGTTAATGATGAATATGAGACTATTGACATTGACATTGATTTACCTAATATGCTTTCATCACAATTATCACTTACACCTAGTATCAAACATTATGATTCTCAAGAGGATCCTTGTTTGGAAGTGGCTATCATTCCTATGGAGTTGGATATAGTCCCACTTGCAAGTTACCCACCTTCCCTAAATGATATAGAACAAGATGGGGAGAGTAGGAAGTGCCCTTGATTGGCTAGTCCTACATGGTAGCTTTTCATGCATTTGTTTGTTTTACTGTGCTTCTCCCATAATGTGTTTACTAAATGTTTGTTAGATTCTTTTATATGACCCTTGTTACTTTGTTGGTGCAAGGTGATAAAAGAATCGAACCTATTGTACTTTTCTTCTATATGTATCTTTACTTTTCTATATGTTGTTTCATGTTATGTTGTACCTATGCTAGTGTTTGTAAATGTTTCCTTGTGTAATCTGCTTGGATTTGTGACTTGGTAGCACTAATTCTTTTTGGTCTCCATGTCATGCTTTGAAAAGATTCTTCTTCATAGCTCTTTTGTGTTCTTTCCTCCATTGTGATTGTAGTTCTACTTTCCCTGGGGAATGATGTCAATTCATTTGCAATAATATATATATATATATATATATATATATATATATATATATATAATCTTATGATCATACTGACCCCATGGTAGGTAGATCCCTTCTATGTTATTTGTATGTTTATGTCGTATTTCCCTTGATTTTTCTTTGTTTGGGGGCATCTCACTGTGGAAACGTAATCAGTGGAGTTGTTTATGTTTCTATTCAAGCCATTTTTCCTGTTAAAGTGTTAGCAATGACTTTAACATGGGGGCATATGCTCTGCTCACCTGTTGCACACATGGACTTTCAATATACATATATTTTTCAAGGTACTTTTCTCCCTTTATGGATTAGTGACTAATTCTTAAAGCATGGATTTTCATTTTATAGGATCTCTTGATCCCTCCAGTTTCAAAATTTTGATCCCTTAAGGTCAAAGGTGGCCTTAAGACTGAATCTCTTTTTCTTTTGGTTTTACTCCTATGGAATAGAATATTCCTAGGGGTGAATCTTTGATGGGTTGACTAGTGATTAGCCACATTCACTAGGCGGTTCGATTCCATCTTTCCAGTTGTGTTGTTTCCTTGTGTGGTTCATAGTGGGACATAAGTTCTCATTGGGCGAGATAATCACACCCTCTCTCTTTTCTAGAGATATCTCTCTTATTGTGATCTTGGATTTGATGAATACTTGAGTCCCTGGGGGCTTGAGGATTCTTTGTCCCTTTTATTTCAATAAGATTCTCTTTTTCATTATGATCTCCTTTACCAAGAGTTTGCATCGAGTCCATACTCTTGCTAAAGTGGGGGTTAAATGTATCGTCAGAAAATGGAAGCACTTCCATTTAGGACTGGTTTATCCCTCCGAGTAGGTGGTTTGGGGTTACGTCAAGCATCTTGAGTGGGTCTTTGACTGGATCTAGCTTTTCCCCCTATTCTACTTCTCTCTCCACCTGTTTCTAGCTCCTTTCTGGCACCTTTTTCCTGAAGATCTAAGATCTTTGACCTCAGGGTCAAGGAAAAAATTTTGGGTTAAGGTCAACCTTGAATTTGACCTAGGTCAAGGATGAACTCAACCCTAACCTAGGTTAGAGTCGACCTTGACCCTGACCCTAGGTCCAAATTTCAGATTCTGAAGGTTTCAAGATGTCGGGCTTCATAAAGTTTTATTTCCCACTTTCAGGTCGGCTGTTTCGAATTTCAGAATGGTAAAATCTTAAATTGTATTTAATATAGGTCCATTTCTATGGGTTAAGACTTAATTGGAATTTAATTCCCCTATGTGGGTCTCTCTAGAAGTTTGTGCCCTAGACTAGTATAAAAGGAAGCCTTCCTCTTTCATTTTGATCATCCACTTTTCATGACATCCACTCACCATTGAATTCAAGCATAAGTTCAATCAAGTGATCAAGCAATCATCAAGTAAGAAAGAAGGAGAAGGAAAGCATTTGAGCATTCATTCATCCTCAAGCATCCAAGCATTCATGCATTCAAGATCCAATTCATCAAGGAGACCCATTGATAGCCATTGAAGGATTCAATCTCTTTGGAGCCCTCTTGTTGAAGATTCCTCCATCCACATTCATCCAAGCCTCTTAATATTCCAAGATCCATTCAATATTGGCATTGAAGATCTAATACAATTGATTTGAGACTTCCTACATTCAACTCTACATTCATACTTGTGGATTTAAGGATTCAAATCCTCCACAAGGATTTCAACATAAGCAAGGTGAATAGTTCCATTTACTTTGTTTATATATTACAATTTTAATTATATTTCAAGGTTGATTCCAAACTAGGGTTTGACCAAGGCAAACCCCTCATCCAACAAACAAAACCCTTTTTCTTGTAGATCTAGGTGCGGAACAACGAATATCAATGTAGATCTGAGTACCCTTTTCGACGAACTTCTAAGATCTATGAATAGAATTTCCATCAAAATAGTGCAGGTTAAGGAAGACCTTTTGGGGTAAGATTGTACCCTAGGGTAAGATCTTACCCTTGTCTTGGGTCAAGGATGACCTTACTCAGAAAAGAAAAAGGTTTCTGGGTTTTCTCCATTTTTTCATTTTCAACCCAAATTCCGGTTGCAGAATTCCCCAAAACTGTACACATACATCAGAAAATAGCATTTTATAGATCTATCATACTTGAGGTTAGTATTTGTTTTCAATTCAATTAAGATTCCAATAAACACTTACCATAATGAAATATAAGGTTATCTTCTTTCTTCATATTCTCCATCAATTGATTGATCTATGTATTGACCATCCTCTTGTGGTTAATGATCAATTTGGATCTTCCTTTGGGAATTTGGGGCTAAGAAGTATATCTTATATTCCCATCCTCATCATATTATCACATCACACACATTTTTCTTAGGAGAGCACTCTCTGTTCATCTACATTTTGGTGACCACACTTTATTCTCCTTACATATGGTATACTATATTTTTAATATATATATCATGCATGGAGTGAGACCTTAAAATATTGAGCTTCTCTTTATTTCGAGAATAGTTTAACATTCTCTACTTAACAGGGCCAACCACGTGAAGGTGGAAGCTCATTTGACCCCTTCTAGGAGCCTCTTATGACCCCTTACGATACTTTAAGACCTATAAGATGTATTATTAGGGATTGCAAAGGGTCATAAGGGGTCCTAGGACACAACAAGTGAGAAACATAAATGTAGGCATCATGGTCACAATTATTTGGAGACACAACATAATTGAGTGGTATACCCAGATGATGCAACACAACCACTACTCCTTCGGTTCTAAGTTGACACTGTAGGGTCCTAAAACCATAGCCATCGTTATCTATAATTTTTGGATACTGCAGTGTCAACTTAGAACTGAAGGAGTAGTGGTTGTGTTGCATCGTCTGGGTATACCACTCAATTATGTTGTGTCTCCAAATAATTGTGACCATGATGCCTATATTTATGTTTCCTAGGTGTTGTGAGATTAAAAGTCTTCTAAGTAACATTTCCTATCTATGTGGAACTGCATAGGATTGTCACCAAATGGCTGATGGTGATTGATGAAGAAGATTTGAAAATGATGATTGATCTAATTTAGATTGGTGCAACATTTTCAAATCTTCTTCATAATCATCATCAACATGGCCAATTTTGCAAAACTAATTATGCATACTCCTTATTTTGTTCTAGGTTGATATTTCCAGACATGGTCTTTATTGAATGAAATGATTCGATACTTGTACAATGACTAGAATGTTGGTGGAAGAAGGATGATTTGTTTGCAACTTGCAGATACAGACACTAAACAACCATTTTCTCAACTCTAAGTTTCTCAACACAAAGGGACATTTATCATAGCCACATAAACATGATTATTTTTAAATGGAATACACCAAGGAGTACCATAAAAATAGTGACCATTTAAAATCATGAACAGTAAACCTAAATCAAATAGCTCATTTTTTTTATCAGTATGTGTAGTCTCTATGTATATGAAAAATGAATGAAATATCAAGCTGAAATAAAATAGTGAACAAAAATTTAAATTCAAGGTCTAATTTATCAAGAGTAGCAAACAATGTGAAACCCCACAATCGAAAATATGAAACCTAATAAAAAATATTGCAAAAATTGATTGGGACAATGGAATTTACAAAGTAAGGAAAGGTGAGAGGATCAATCAAATAATAAAAAAAAGAAACATGCTTTGTCAACAATGTTCAAAATCCTATCACCAAGTACAAACATAAGAAATAAAAAAGGGACAAAAGACTAGAAATAAGAAAAATCATTAGGACAATAGAAAAATCATTAAGACTATAGAAAATAAAGTTCTAGAAATGGATGGTTCTGATGCTTTTCCATTACAACAATTGAGCATTCATCATTTGGTACTTCTTGGTGTATTCCATTTAAGTATGTCAGACACAAAGTATTCCATTTAGATATGTTCAAAAATTTTGATTTGGGGAATGCAATCATGAAAAGTATTCTCTAATGGAGCTAGACCCTACAACAAATGGACTTGTGATGATTTTCACAATAGTACATGTGTTGTAGGGTAATCTCCTAGTAGTTCTTAGACAAATCTGCATGTTCATCACCTATGCATATAAGAGTTGATCAGAGAAGGTATATGCACAGGTACAAGATTGATCACCATTATGTTCCATCATAAGAATGATCAAGTACAATCTCAAAGAAACCAAACATAAACATATATATACACACAAACATATATATCTCAACAAAACCATGGCATAGCAACCATACACACAAAAATATAAATCTGCATCACATCGAAAATGGGATTAAAATAGGTCATAACATGAAGAGAGATGGAGAAGACCTGGTGGATCTCATCAAGATATATAAGTAGAGTGAGGATTTGAGTTGTTCATGTTATGTTTAGTGTGATATATGAGACTCATGCATGGTGATATGCAAAGTGATTGCAAATCTATTTTTAGGATATTTGTGGTCATGTGTGGGAGTGTGTTGATCTCATTGGTGGACTCTATCTGTTTTCATATTTTATGGTAGTGAGCCTTATTGTATCGATAGTGACCCTTACTATATTGGCAGTGAGTCTTATTTATAACAAGCATCTTACAATGAATATGATTAAGCCACAAAATGAAAATAGCAGAAGGTTGATAAGTGTTGAAGAACTTACACTATAACCACATGACCTCCAATAGTGTAAAGAATATTTGTGGCTCTAGTAAAGTAAAGAACCAGTCTGGTTGGTGTAGAGTGTTTTACATCTTCAACCTATTTAATTGGAACATAGTTAGATATTCATAAATTCAAATGAAAGTAAGTTTAGGAATGCGAAGATATGGAAAGAATACCTCACCACTAAACAATTATACAATCACCCTATTCGATCAGTCATACTTATATATATAATCCATTAAGCAGGATACTAGAAGGAGCTTTTTGTCCTCATGAAGCATACATCTAAATATGGTTGATCGGATAAGATACTTGCACACATTCAAGGCCATTTATATTTTGTTATGATGTTGTTCATGTTTTATGAAGCCATATGAAATTAATAAAGGCAAAACACTTCTTATTAAAAAAGGTTGCAGACCTGCAAAGTGACATTATTTTACCATCTTTTGGTGCATGTCCTTTATGTCTTTGGCTTCTCTCCCTTGCATCCAAAATAAGATTTTGCCACTTTGAATCGAGAATGCATGTGAAACTGTGTAGAATATGCATGGATAATAGGTGTAGTTGAAAAAATACACCATGTTTACATTTTTTAATAGGTCTATAAGTTTTTTAATTTATAGACCATCGTGAACATTAGAACTATGACATCTATGGGTGAGAGAATGTCCTCAACAAGCCTGTAAGTAAAAAGTCTTGATTTTCTTGCATGCTGAGGACATTACCCTCACCTATAAGAGTCAAAATTATAATGTTCACGATGGTCTATAACTTAAAATACCTAATTAAAGACCTCTATAAAAAATGTAAACCTGTTGCATTTTTTAGCTCCACCTAATGTTCTATGCATATGAATTGAGATTGCATATTGAACTAGGCGCCTCCTTATGCATTTCTTGAAACCAAGAGATTGTCACAATTAACATCTAAAACTAGCACCATGTTTACTACTGCATTCCTATTGAAATACAAGTAAAAAATAAACCTTCAAATATTTACCATTAAAAATGTAATGTTGTCAATTTATTTACTACTACATGCCTATTGAAATCACACAGACAAGACATGTGAACTTTTTTATAGAATGCCTCAAAGAAATGTGGTCTTGTGGCAAGCCATGAGTGTGGGATATGCACAAAATTGATTTGTTGAAAACACACATACAAGTATATGCACATGCTTGCAAATATATATACATTGGAGATGCACATGCATGCAAATATAGGTGGAGTTAGAAAGTTGTGATACCCCAAAATTAAGGTGTCAAGGTGTGAAAAAACAAGTATTTGGTTGCAGGGTTAGGTGTTTTAGACAAGAGGAGTCTCCTAGATGTATGGCCTAAAATAGTTAGATTCCTAAGTGGAGTTATAAAGTTGTCATGCAATCATAGGTTAATGTTGAGCTTCACTTGGTTTTGAGAATAGTTTAATATTCTCTACTAATTAGGGCCAACCACATGAAGGTGGAAGCTCATTCCCCCCCCCCCCCCAACATCACTCTAAATTCCCCGTTAACATCTAAAATTCATTCATTCATTCATCTATTAATAAAATGTAACATTCATGAATTATCACAACATTCATTAACACTTAAGATTAATTAGCATTCATTAACACATAAGATTAAAATATCTAGACATAAACATCAGTCATTATCAAATAAGTTGCATAAATGAGAATCATTTCTTTTTTTCTATTTCCCTAAATTGTTGCAGAGGCATATCCATCTTGTCATCATTCTTTCTTCTCGCCCGTGCACATGATCTCACTGTCCTTTTCAAAGGTGGGTCCTCTACAATAACAAATAAATGGGTTAAATTAAAAACATATTATCATAATTGGGTTTAATTTCAAAATATATTATCATAATTGTTACAAGAATTTCAGTACTTTAAAGAACATAAACATGATGCTCTTTACCTTTTCCAACCACATCATCTTGGCTGACGGCTTGAACCTCAACACGCTCATCAGGAACAACTTCTACATCCCATGCAACTGCAATACAAAATGTTTTATTAATCCCAACACATTATAATTAAATTTTTATTACTACGCCAAATTCAATTTAAAATGTTTACTTGTATTAATAATTCAATAATCAAAATTTGAATAGAAAATGTATACCTTGAGTACTACAATGCACATTCGAATCGACACCTCCGTCGTGCTCAGATGGTGTATCAGGATCGACAAGCTGCATTCTAATGTAAATAATTAGTGCATATATCGACAATATATACATATAAATACAAGACAAAAACTGAGAAATGTTAATCATTCAGTTTAATACATATAAATATATTCACTTTAAAGTTTTAAACAAATATAATCATTGTTTCCTTAAAACAAATATATTCACTTTATGTTGGAACGTAACATCAAATACAATAATTGATAAAGTATTCAACTTGAAATAAAAATCAATTGTCTTATTTACCTAATTGACAGATCTACGAGAAGAACCTTGCACACTCATTGCTCAGAATCATTCAACCATGAATGTATAGCCTTGTTTGTAGCCTATTTTCTTGTCCTCATTTGAAATCTTTTGTTTGAACTCCAAGGCCTATATTTTTGCTTGGTATCATGAATTTTTATTGTAGTGAATTTCATCAAAACTAAATTGATTGCAATTTATAAATATTTGTATATGGTTTTTCATTTACTAATACTTACAATTCGTGCAGCAAGTTTTGAATATCCACCCAAGCAGAGCTTGTGTTGCCTGTGCTTTTTTTGTCTTGCTTATGTTGCCTTTGATGTGTCAGGAAACCTATGTGATGTTTGAAATATGTTAGATCACATAAGTACAAAGAGTAAATAGTACATAATTTCATTATTAAGATTATCACGTACCTTCTTTCATCAAGTGGTAGTATTTCTCCACCATGTCTTGCGCTTGTCTCAAGTGCATCCCTTTTAAGATTATGCCACTCATTAATAGGAACATAGGGGGGCGCTCATAATAAGGGTTGTGTTCTATTTGGGACTTGTAGTTGTCCCTAATATACTTCAAATCTTGGCCCACTTTCTCAAGGAGCCTAAGTCTTTGAAAGACATTGGGACCAAAAAAATTTGTCATAGAGTCAATGAGTTTATCCTTTAGCTCTTTATCTTGTAATTGCCACCTTTTAAGAAAAAAAAAATGTTAGATTCATAAATGAAGTGAAGCTACCTTTTAATATACTTGAAGAAAGGGATGAAAGGAAATATGATCTAGCAATGAAATCAAAATATGATACCATGTGCGTATGGTCGGCTTGAAAATGCGCAAACATTCATCATTAATTTTTTCATAAAATAGATTATTCCTTGCAAAATAATAATGAGATTATTAGTTATTGCAAGGGACTGCACAAGGGGTTAGTGCATTACATTATGAGTATAAGATTGTATAGTAAAAGAAAGGATCAATCTTTAAAGTACCTGGAAGCTGGGATACTCTCACAGGAAGTCCATCTTCAATGCTCACGAGCAATTAATCACAATTCTCTATTATTCTCGTACATCTAACTCGAGTACATCTAGGAATTTCCTCATCGCCTCTTACATAAAATGAATCCAATATTGTAGACTAGGATTTGAGAGTGCACCTAAACCTGTTTTGAAGGCCAAAGACAAACAAATGTCATAGCATATAATCAAATCAAATTCAAAGGTAAACAAACTAAAATCAAAGCCACCTCAGTTTAAGCTTAAAACGGATGCGCCCATGCACCGTTTGATATGCTTAGATATAGAGGGATGTGGGTGTGCAAACTCAAGCACTTGGAGCATGCAAGATAAATGATTTGAGGATCAAGAAGACCCAAAATGACACAAAATAGGTATGAGGAACCTATTTTGCCTCAAAAGGCCTCAAGAACACACAAATATGCAAAGCTAAATGAAAGAACTAAGATTAAAACAAGAAATGAATCTATGTCAATCCATTTAAGCTAATTTAGATGTGATTTAAGCTTGAAAATGATCTAAAAAAAAGATGAGTTTATGCTTATGCTAAAATGAAAATGGCATTATGACTTTGCTATTGAGTTTGAAAGTTGAGAGATGATTTGCCTTAGGAAGTGAGGGTATTTATAGGATTTCTAAGGCTTGGGGTAGGAGGAATGAATGGCCAGGATTGAAATCCTTAAGAGAGGCCAAGATTCACTCAAAGGGAAGAACATGGATTGTGCTAGTTCTCAGCCAATCAGGAGGTGACACATGTCACAAGGTGAGTGGATGAAGGGAAGGGCAAAGAGGAGTCAACAAAGGGGGCTCCAAGCTCATAACTCTCCAAATAAATGCTTGTAAGAGCAATGAATGGGCTTTAAGAGGCTTTGAAGACTTTGGGGAAGCAATAAATGCTTTGTGGTTGAGATATTTGGAAGGAAAGACTTTGCTTTGGTTTAGGAAAGTCTTAAGCTTGGTTAGGATTGCACAAAGGTTTAAGGGTAGGATTAGGATTAGATTAGGACTAGGAAAAGGATTAGGATGGGTGAAGAGGGTGGATTTGAGAAGATTCTAGAAGAGTCTAGATTTCTCCTTAGGTTTCATGGAATAAAAGTTATTCATTCCAAAAGGCTTAAGTTTTAGGAATATTTATTAAAATATTTTCAATAAATATGCAAATTAAATATTTAACCTTAATTAAATATTTAACCTTGGGATTAGGGTTAGAAAAGATGGGATTAGCCTTTTAATCGAAATTAAGAAGGGATTAGAAGATTTTGGAAGAGGTTAGTGGTCTAGAGGAAATTGGCCAAGTTTGGGATAAAAAATAAATTAAAAATAAATTAATTTATTTTTGAGGTTTTTGGTCAATTTATTAATTAAATAATTAATAAATTAGGGATAATGTCCAAATGACATTTTTAGGCTAGATTCCTTAATTAAAGATTTTTAATTAAGAGAGAGGGATTTAATGCCATAAAAATAAATTAATTAATTAAATAAATAATTAATTAATAAATGATGATGTCATCAAAGATTTTCAGAAAACAAAAATAATTTATTTTCTGAAAGATTTTTCGGTGTCTACATTTTGCCCCTCTTTGATGCGATGCCGCAAGTGGCATGGCGTCAAAGACAAGAAAACAAGATGCCGAGGCTAGAATCAGAAGAAGAGGGTATGACGCCTGGGTGGACTAGAAGAAAGAGGAACATGCCCCGGTGGGGCAAAATCATGGAAGATGCGTCCAGTGGGACAAGGGGAAAGAGGGATTATGCACTGGGACAGAGTGTGCCCGGCGGGACGAGGAAGGAAAGGCCTAGGAAGAAAGGGGAGATAAATAACCTCACTTCTAAGAGCAAATATGGATGATATGCAAGATGAGATGGAAATGCAAGATGCAAGATTAATCTATATGATAAATGCAAGGGACTAGATAGCTCCAAGTGCAAACGGGAATGCACAACCTAGATTTAATATAGCAATGCTAGAGACCTGCCAAGGATATTGGGATCACGAGGCCTTGTCACCAGCGTTGCAGAGGACTGACGAGGACTGACGCTAAACAAACACACAGGGTTGCCCCAACATCACACATGAAGCGCATAGGCGACATGGTGGAACCGATGCTGAAGGAACCACAAACACACAACTGACTCACAGGCAGAAGTGAAAGATCAAAAGACCTTGCCCCAGATTATCCACACACGCAGCACACGGTGATATAAAGAATCGTGGTGACCCTGGTGGGATAAAGAGAAGCCAAAAAGATTAACAAGACCCAAAGGACAAAAATCCAAGATCAAAATGATAACTCTAAAAAGACATCCTTTGCCAAGGAGAGAGATTAGGTTTGATTGATGGTGGGAAGATTGGTCGGACAGGAGGAACGATATATCCTCAAGGACCAGGATGGAAGATTAGGTCGGACAGGAGGAATGATATATCCTCAAGGACCCATGGGTTGGTGAGAGAATAAGTGTGGTTGTTCGCTGGCAAAAGCTGTGGTTCAAAGATACGCATGATGATCAAGGATAAGTTGACAATTGATGTTGCTGAAGCACAAGGCCCGAGTGGGACTACAAATTTTCTGAGGCTGGGGATGGGACAAGATATTTAATCAAATGCTGCTGCAGGATGGACAAAGGTTATGTACAACAAGGAGGAACGATATGCACAAGGGATATGTACAGAAGCTCAGGATTGGGGATAGGAAGATCACACTCAGCGGGACTCTCACTAGGACGGAGACAAGAAGGATAAATACAGGGAGGAAGATCACGCTGTACAGGAAAGGGATAAGGATATGGTACAAGATATGGTACAAAGCTTTGGAACAGGATATGGATTGCAGATGGGTTGGAGGAAGATGGAAGCTGAATGCGTGGAAGATAGGGGAGATGGAACTGCTGGGAGATCTATTATGGATGGAGGAAGAGGACGGTAGCTGAAAGGACAACTGAATAGATAAATAGCCCAGTTTACTATGTTGGCGCCTGTTTGCCAGGTTTTCACCAACATACTTGTCCAAGGCACTTGAATTGCCAAGTTTTCACCGTTGGACGATTATTTTCTCTTTCTCTTTTCTTCTTCTTTTTTTTTCTTTTTTTCTTTTTTTTCTTTTTTGCTTTTTTGAATGTTTTTGGATTTTCTGAGATATGCAGGATCAGGTTCAGGCATAGAACCTCTTCAGATGGATTATGTTGATAGGATCATTCAAGGGCTCGCCTTCTGGTGTTGATAGCTGATAGGCTCCCGAGCCAAAGGATGCGGTGACAACATAAGGGCCCAACCAAGTAGGCTCAAACTTGCCTTTCTTTTCTCTATTTGCTAGGACCTTCTGATTTTCTTTAAGGACCATGTCACCGACTTGGAATTGTCTAGGATGGACCTTTTTGTTATAACTCCTTTTGAGTCGATTCTGGTATGCAACCAGGTGATCATAGGCTTGCTGTCTCTTTTCATCTAGCAGATCTAGCTGTGTGAGCCGGGCCACACGATAGTCTTCATCAGTTGTATAGTTCTTCATGGAGACGCGCAAGGATGGGAGCTCAACCTCGATCGGTAGAATGGCTTCAGCACCATATACAAGGGAGTATGGGGTGGTGCCTGTGGGAGTGCGATAAGAAGTGCGATAGGCCCAAAGGGCAGGATTGATTTGGAGGTGCCAGTCACGACCAGAATCATTGACAACCTTCTTGAGGATTTTCAAGATAGTTTTGTTAGTTGCCTCAGCTTGGCCATTTCCTTGAGGGAAATATGGACTGGAGAAACGGTGATGGATGTGGAGTCTGGCACATAGATCATCCACATGCTGGTTTTCAAAAGGTGTGCCATGGTCTGTGAAAATGGTAGATGGTATGCCGAAGCAGCAAATGATATGGTAGAGGATGAACTTGGATATTTGGATGCCAGTAGTTAGCGTGAGCGGAATCGCTTCAACCCATTTGGTAAAGTACTCTGTGGCTGTTATGATATACTTGTGTCCATCCGAAGAGAGGGGGGTGATCAAGCCAACGAGGTCGAGGCTCCAACATGAAAAAGGCCACGGTGGTGCAATAGGCTGTAGATCCTGTGCTGGTGCATGTATCAAATTGGCATGCTGTTGACATGGGAGACATTTCTTGACAAATTCACACGCATCATGTTCCATTGTTTGCCAATAATATCCAACTCTAAGCAGCTGCTTTGCTAGAACCATGCCACTCGTGTGGGCACCGCAAATTCCAGCGTGAACTTCTTGTAAGGCCAGGATGGCCTCGTTTGAGTCTAAACATCTAGATAGGACATTATGATACCCGCAACGATATAGGGTGTTGGCTACAAGAGTGTAGCGGGAAGCTCTGCGAATAAGGTTTTGGCGTTGGTTGTTGGTGAGATGGGGAGATATGATACCATTTTTTAGATATGCATGGATTTCGTGGTACCATGGGGATTGAGGACCAACCAAGATACACACCATGTCTGCATCGGCGTTCTCATAAGCTGGTGAATGTAGCTGCTCGACTAGAAATTCATACTGTGATGCATCTCGTGGTATTTCCAATAAGGATCCGATGGTTGCCATTGCATCTGCTGCTTTGTTCTGAAGCCTTGGGATCTGATTGAATTGTAGATGTAGGAAATGCTCTTTCATTTTATCCACCAGTTGCTTGTAGGGTAGCAATTTGTCGTCCTTTGTCTGATACTCATCAAGGACTTGCTTGATAATGAGCTGTGAATCTCCAAAGACTTGTAGTTCTGTGATGTTCCATTGGATAGCTGTTTTGAGACCTAAGATGAGTGCCTCATATTCTGCAATGTTGTTGGTACAGAGGAATCCCAACTTGAATGATTTTGGAATATAGTCACCTTGAGGTGTGACGAATAGGATTCCTGCGCCAGAGCTACGAGATGTGTTGGAACCATCAAAGTATAGTTTCCACATGGGCTGCTCTTCAATCATGCATAAGTGTTCATCGGGGAATTCCATGATTAGTGGATAGGCATCCACCAGTGGTGCTTCTGCTAGTTGATCGGCAATGACTTGCCCTTTGATTGCTTTGCGATCCACATACTGAATGTCAAATTCGCTGAGTAACATGACCCATTTTGCCATACGGCCTGTGAGAGTTGTCTTTGATAATAGATACTTAAGAGGGTCCACCTTTGATATGAGCTTGATTGTGTGGCTAAGCATGTAATGTCTAAGTTTTTGAGTGGCAAAGACCACTGCTAGGCATGCTTTCTCCATGGGTGAATAGTTAAGCTCATAGCCCACAAGAGTGCGACTGATGTAGTAGATAGCTCGTTCTCTATTTTCATCATCATGCTGTGCTAGGAGTGCCCCTAGTGCTGTAGCTGTTGTTGAGATGTAAAGGATGAGTGGGCATCCTGGAACCGGTGGTACTAGGATTGGAGCATTTGCTAGATACTCTTTGAGCTTATCAAAGCTTCTTTGACATATGGGATCCCACTTGAAGTTGGTGTCTTTGCATAAAAGATGTGAGAAGGGTTGGCACTTGTCTGCTAGTTGCGAGATGAACCGTCGAACTGATTGAAGCTTGCCCTGTAGGCTTCTGAGCTGTTTGAGATTTCTTGGTGGAGGCATCTCTGTTATTGCTTTTACCTTTTTAGGATCAATCTCTATGCCTCGTCTAGAGACGATGAAGCCTAGAAGCTTGCCAGATGTAACACCAAAGACACATTTCTTAGGATTAAGCTTTAAGCCATAATGATTCAGACGATCAAACACACGTTCTAGGATGTTGAGGTGTTCATCCCTTGTTTTGGATTTTGCAAGGATATCGTCCACATAGTCTTCAAGGATCTTGTGGATCATGTCATGGAAGATCGCTGTCATTGCTCTCTGATATGTGGCCCCTGCATTCTTTAGCCCAAATGGCATCATGTTGTAGCAGAAGGTACCCCATGGGGTTGTGAATGCTATTTTATGTTGATCTGCTTCCGCGATATGAATCTGATTGTAGCCTGAAAATCCATCCATGAGTGATAGCATTTCGTGACCCGCTGTGAGATCTACAAGCATGTCTATGTTTGGCAATGGGAAGTCATCCTTAGGGCATGCCTTGTTCAAGTCCCTGAAATCAGTACAGATTCTGATGTCGCCAGAAGGCTTTGTGACTGGCACCATGTTAGAGATCCACTCTGAATAATCTATTGCTCTGATGATCTTAGCTTGGAGGAGCTTCTCAAGCTCTGCTTTGACGAGCAATGCTACCTTTGGATGCATTTTCCTTAGCTTCTGCTTCACTGGCTTGACGTTTGGATCTACTGATAGGTGATGAACAACAAGGTTTGGATCAAGCCCAGGCATGTGGGCATATGACCATGCAAAGTTGATGATGGATTCCTTGAGCAAGGCACTGAGAGCGATTTCTTCTCCTTCTGTTAGGTTGACTGCAATGTAGGTGATCTTTGGACATTCTTCTGTTCCCAAGTTGATTGGCTTGGTTTCCTCTATGATGATCGGTGACTGCTCTGGTCTATAATCTTGGATAGGGGGAAGAGGCAAGGCTTCATCTTCTAGCGCCTGAATTGCCAGGTTTTCGCTAGAAGATACGCCCTTTATTTTTACTATTTTGGAATCAGAATGTGCCCCAAGGGGGTTTTCACATAAAGACTCGTGATGTTCTTTTGCTATTTCATTTTTGCGACTAAAGCTTGCCTCTTCCCCAAAATATCCTTATGGGTGAAGCTGATAGACAGAGGTTGATGTTGGATCTTGATTGCTTGCTGGACCTGATGCCCCCATGAATTCTAGGAGTGCTTGTGCGCTTTGGAACTCGTCGATGTGTGCGATGCTTGGTTGGTCCCAATCTATGAGGTCGGGGTTTGTGAGGGGAAGATCTATGAGGTTAATGCAGAGTTGTTGGAGGACAGAAGTCCCCAGGAGGGTGTCGTCGGCAAAGATATCATCGTAGGATCGGATGTCTTTCTCTTCGGGGATGTCTTCGATTTCCACGAGGTCATCCTGGCTATTCGAAAAGTTCACGTTGGTCATGTTAGTGCCCGCAGTTGTGGTATTGGGCTCTTGTTCAAGCCAGCGAGGGGTATTAAAGCCAAGTCCTTGTTGTTCTGGATTCTGGGATGGTATGATAGGAAACAAATTTCCGTCCTCTTGTGGTCCTAGACCACCACCTTGATAGTTATAGTGTTCTGTGACATTTTTGTAGGGGATTGGATATTTCTCTTTGAAGTACTCAAGAAGTTGGGTGTCACGTGATGGGGGATCTTTGTATAACCATTTGTTAATATCTGGATCCATTTCTTTGCTATTGATGGTACCGTGAGACTCAAAAGTCATATTTCCTATCTGCTTGAGCTTATGATGTTCCTTAACAGGCTTGTTTTGACAACTTGGGCGCCCTTGAGTATGTGGATCACGTGGAAGAGCTCCTACAGCAAATGCATCACTGAGGCTGTATTCGCCACAACCCTGGTTGTTGATCTTGATGGATGATAAGGTGGAAGAGAGGATGGTCTCTGGATCGCGATGGGATCGGGATGAGCTAGCAATAGAAGTACCAATATCGGTCCCAGGGCAATGAGTAGAGTGAGGGAAAGATGCTTCCATTGCAAGGCAGTATGCGAAGGGGTTAGGGTCAGCGTGGATGGTAACCTCAGTGCCTTGATGTGGAAACTTGATGCACTGATGGTAAGTAGATGGTACGGCCTTAATGGAATGGATCCATGGACGACTGAGGAGGATATTGAACGGTAGGTCAAGATCAACAACGTGGTAGAGAGTATCTTGCATTGCTGGGCCTAGCTGGATAGGCAAAGTCATAGTACCTTCAGAGGTACGCTCCAAGTTGTCATATGCTTTGATAGTGATTTGCTCATGTTGTATGTCGGCCTCCGTGAACCCGATCTTTTTGATGAATTTAAATGTGCACAAGTTGAGGGCTGAGCCATTATCCACCAGAACTCGTTTGATGGCAAAATCTCTGACCATGACGGCAATGCGGAGAGGGAGAGTATGGTCAGGAGCGACATCTGGTATATCAGATTCCTTGAAGGATAAGGCACATGCTGCTGATAGGTGTCCCACAAGAGTTTCAAACTGAGTTGTGTTAATGTCCGTGGGGACATGGCCTTCTTTTAGAGCTTTGTCCAGGATCTCCTGATGGATGGGTGATGTGCGGAGCAAATCCAAGATAGATATTTGGGCTGGCATGTTCCCAAGATGCTCTATGATATTGTATTGTGCTCTTGGTGCATTATGCTGTGTTGCGCGTGCATTTGATGCTGGCCTGGTGTTAGACTGTGCTGTGGATGCAGTAGATGTTGGCCTTGGAGGAGCAGCTGATCTCGGAGGAGCACCGGCAACAGTTATCCTACCACTGCGGGTAGTTGTAGCACATTGTCGATCCGGCCCTCTGACGTGGATGGTATTGATGGTGGGCTCATCTTGGATGGGCTCAACTTGAGTTATGCATCCGACATACTTGTCATAGTTGATGTAGGCCGCTGTGTGATCTTCTTGCTTGCCTTTGCCACGAGTTTGGGGCTGATTGGCGTTGGCTTGATTCTTCCCGGTATCGTGTTGAGGGAACACATTTTGATATATTTGCAAACCGGCATTGGGTGAAGCTTGAGTTGGTGCATCGACCTGGATTTCCTTGCGATCAATGAGATCCTGGATGTAGTGCTTAAGCCGCATGCACTTCAATGTTGTGTGCCCCTTCACACGATGGTAATCACAGTATTCATTTTCTTTATACCAATCAGATTTTGGTGCGTTGTCATCCTTCTGTGGGATGGGCGGATATGTGATCATATTTGCCTTGGCTAGCCGATAAAAGATCTGATCTAGAGGCTCACCCAAAGGTGTGAAAGTCCTCTTTGGATTGTTCTGATTGTTGGGTTTGTTCTGCCTTGGGGCAACGTTAACTGTGTTAACAGGATTGCCTTGACGTGCTGGCTGTTGCTGTTGGTATGGCTGCTGATACTGTTGCACAGGTGGCTGATGAGCTTGAGGAGGCTGCTGATAAATAGGTGCTTGATATGCGGGAGCTGGGGGTTGCTGATAGATGGGCGCTTGTGGCGGTTGGTATGTTTGAGCTGGTGTAGGACTAGCCACAACGAATTGTACATTTTTAGTGTCAGTGGCTCCATCTGTAACAACATTCTTGTTACGATTCCAGTAACGGGATTTATCATTGTTGGGTTTATTTTTGGAATCATCCTTGAAGTGACGAATAGTGCCTTCGTCTAGGAGAGCTTTCTTGATGCCTATGCCTTTGCTCTTGATGTCTTGGTATGTCTGGAGACAGTTCATTCGCATGTGATGGGATAGCTTTGGATGCAGGTTATCAATGAAGATCTTTGTTAGATGCTTCTCTGGCGGCTGATATGATAACCTGGTTGTAAGATTCTGCCATCTTTGCAAGTATTCTGCAAGGCTTTCTCCATCTTTCTGCTTTGAGTTGCATAGGTCTAGCAAGGACAACTCATTCTCCACATTATGGGCATAGTGTGTGATGAACTTCTCAGAGAGTTCAGCAAAAGTTTTTATTGTCCCATGTGGTATTTTGTAAAACCACTCAACAGCAGTTCCTCCCAAGCTTTTGGGAAACAGGCGCAGGAGATAGTTATCACTGTAAGCTACTTCTTGGCACGCCATGTAGAACTCTTTGATATGGTTTACTGGATCTCCTTTCCCCCAATACTTGTCGAACTTGGGCATCTCAAAATGCTTGGGGAAAGGGATAGTTGCTATGGACCGATCGAAGGGATATGAGCACACCTCTTCGAACTTGTAGGTTTTATTCTCTGTTCCACTTTGTAGCTCTTTTAGAGCATTTTTCATTGCTTCCCACTCAGCATTGAGTGGTGAGAGAACTGGAACTTCTGCTTGTGATGGAAGCTGTGGAACTGGATATGGCGCTTGCTGTGGATAAATGGGTTGGAACTGATTTTGGGGCAATGGTTGCTGGGGATATTGCTGGTGTGGCATAGGGGGATATTGATATGGGACCGCTTGATGTTGTTGGGCTGCTTGCTGTTGTTGAACTGGCGATTGTTGTGGGACTATTTGCTGATATTGGTCATTTGGAACTTGTTGTTGTAACCGATAGGTGGGAACATGTTGTTGCTGGGGGATGATAGGGATTTGTTGTTGAAGCTGATAGCAAGGGACTTGCTGTTGTGGAGGAATGATGGGTGTTTGCTGAAAGGGGACATGTGGTTGCTGTGGGGGAGGTTGTTGGAATGACGCTGCTTGCGGGTATGATGGTGGTAGTTGCTGAGGTTGGCTTTGGTTTTGGCTGATATAAGCTGGGTGCATGCTTGCGTTGCTTAGAGGTGGAACAAATGTGGGGAAGCTAGAAGCAAAGGGTGATGGGGTAAGATAGCTGGGGAAAGTTGGCTGTTGAAGTGGTGGAACTTGCTGGAAGGTATTTGGGGGTTGGGATGAATAGCTTGAAGCCGGCGGTGTTTGGGGTAATTGCTGCTGTGCTGCTTGGGCGAAGGCAGTTTGTTGACTTGCAACCATAGATGTAGGGGATTGAGATGGGATCCCCCATGCCTTCATTTCTTCTTGTGTAAGGCCCCACTGAGAGCTTGTGTTAGGGTGCACTGTAGCGGATGATGGAATGGTAGGAGCAACGGGAGCTTGGGACACGAATGATGGTTGAGAGAGAGGAGCTTGTTGAGGTTGTGGTTGAGCGGATGTTTGTGAGGAGGAAAATGAAGGAAACACCCAAGAGAAAGATGAGGTTGGAATGGGGAGCGATTGCGCTAACCCCAAAGAAGAAGGTACGGGTGCTTGGGGGGTGAAGGGTGACGGTGCTCCTTTGATGGTGAAAGGCGTTGCTTGACTTGCGGATGGCGGCGGTGTAAAAGCTTGTGTGAGAGGTGGAAGCTGACTTTGGGTTTGGATTTGGGCTTGGGCAGCCATAGCAGATGATGAAGCAAAAAGGGTATGAGATGGAGTGGATGGTGCTGCAGCTTGTGTTACAGGACTGGTGAGGCTTCCTTGCAAGAAAAGGGGAATGGTGGAAAGCTCTTGGGATGTTTGCATGATAGGATCGGGGAATGTTTGGACAAACGGAGAATATGCTTGTGCTGGAACTTGGATAGTTTTGATGGGGATGCGTGGATAGAGAGATGGTGGGATGGAGGTACTTTCTGGTAGGTAGTGAACAAACATGCTTTGCTGATGTTGCGGTACAAGGGCATTGGTCGCTGGTGGGCTTTCTGGAGGATTTACAAATGCTTGGTTTGCCAAGGGGGATGAAAGGATGTTTGGATCTTCACATGGGTTACTGGCTTGGATCTGGGGATTGTAGGTCATCATGGCGTTGGTGAAAAGGTTGGTATCGGATGAGGTTGTTGGTGGATAAGGATTCATGCTTCTTCTTTTCCGAGATCTGGTCTCAACAGGCATGGAGATGCAAGTGCTAAATGTATGCAAGATGTTTGGCTAAAAGACGTTGATGGATGCAAAGTTGATGAACTTCTAAAGATGATGACTTCTAAGATGCAAATGCAAAGACAGGGATCAAGATGGTGATGATGGAAGCTGGATGGAACTGATATGGATCAAGACGGTGGAGGAAAGATAGGTTGCTGGTGGAAAGCTGGTGAAAGATTACTGAGTGGTCAACAAATGAGCTGCTGTTTTTCCCAAATGGAGGATCAGAGATATGATGGGGCCAACCTAAGATAGACTGATGATCTTCGGTCAACAAGTTTCTTATCAATACACTCCAATCTCTTGCTCGAGATGATGGCTATGCAGGGACAAGGTTTGATTTCTTTATGACAACACGTTGTGCCAAAAAAGAGGATGATGGTCTCTGATCTTGGATATAGGATAGGAACAACTCAAAAGGTAGAACACTAAGTGTTGGTGGATTTCTGAATTTGGAGCAAAAGATGATGGATCTGCTGGAAAGATATGGAAAGCTGATGGGGGGATGCTGGTGGAAAAGGTATTTGAAGGGTGAAGGGACAAATGCTCTATCTAAAGGGACAATGCAAATGACAAGGATTGATTCTAGAATGCTGGTAGGAAGATGAATGCAAATGCAACTTTTATGATGTTTTGAAATGCGACTAAGGTTTTGATGCTGATGCAAAGGATGAAACTAGGATGAAACTAAGATGCAAGGCTGTTTGAGACAAGATTTCAAGATCTGAAGATGGAACAAGACATGAACAAGGAAATGGCTAATCTTCTAGCTCAAGGTTGACAAAGTGATGATTAACTCGGAAATGGAAGGCAAACTGTTTGATGCGGGCGTTATGGGCAATGTTCTCAAGTCTAGCTTGGGACTTCTCCTCTGCTTGGGTTGCTTGGATAATGGATTGATAGGTCTTGGTGTTCTTCTTGATAACTTTTTGCTCTTGATAGGCTTGGGATTTGGGCAACTTTGCTTTAGGATGTTTGTTCTTGCTGGGCATCACTTGGAAAAGAGGCTTCTGATTTTGAGGCAAAGGTTTTAAAGTCAAAGAAATCTCCGCAAGGGACAAAGAAACCCTGCGGGATACAAACAAAGGCAACTGACTCTGACAAAGCTTTGAAAGTGTATGTTTCAACAAGTGTTTTCACGGAGTCTTTGACTGTCAAGCACTTCAAACAGATCTACCTAAGGAAGGTGAGTATCAAAATCGCTTGCCCACAGCTTGGTATCCCCCAGAAGGGAATACAAATGGTGAGTAATCTTGAGGCGACCCGGTAAACCCCTTGGAATCGGTCCTTGCACAAGGATTTTGATACTTTCGGATGTAGATAGGGTAGCCTCTAGTTTATCAGGTTGCTAATGATTCCATGGAGTCTCCATACCCGGTTATGCTGATCATCCGTTACTCACTTAAGAGCCTTGCCAATTATGCTGGGGGAGAGGAATGTTTACCATCCCCAGACACGTGTTTGGCACGAACGCCCGGCGATTAGGAGATGTAAGTGATTCTTTTGGTATTCACTTATTTGTATACCGGCTGGGGGGGATACCGGTTTGAGGTCGTTCTCCGAGGAGGAAGCGCTTCTCCTTGGACAGGCCTCGCTAAAAGTAGAACAAGTGAACTTGTCTAAGTTCAAGTGTTCCACGTTGCTTATTCTAACAAGGTTTATGCAAGAATTGAAAAACTCCTACATGCACATCAAGCAGATTTTGTTCTTTTTCCCAGATTTGATTAAGTGATGTTTGAACTTTGAAATGAAGACACTCATGATTAGCTTTTGATTTGTTCCTTTCCTCAAAATGTAAATGAATTGAACGTTTGCAAGTTCTTTCTTTTTGTGCATTCAAGATTTGATTAGCGAGTTGTTTTAAGAACTTTGAAAAAGCTTTGTTTTGTCCCTTAGATCACTCAAGATTGAATTTGTTTGCTTGCTTTGGAAACTAAAATAGATGAGGGAATAGAGTTGTTTGTTCCTTTAGTGCATTCGAGATTTGGTTTGCTTTTCAAATTGACAATGACACTTAGGACCTAAGTTCATTTCCTTAATGTCATTCAAGATTGAGTTTGACCTTTGCTGTAAAAGAAAAGAAAAAACCAGTTCCAAGCAAAAAACAAAAAGTGACACTGTCCAGCTTATAGGCGACGCTGGAAAGTTCAGAGGCGACATTTAATTCCTACAGGCGACATTCTATGCCTCAAAAGGCGACAGATAAAAAACCAGAGGCGTGATTTCTTTTGTTATAGGCATGATTTCTTTTGTTACAGGCGACAGAAAAAGAATGCTAAGACGGAACAAAAATTGCCGACAACAGGAAATTCTCAGTTATGCAGGCGTGAAAACAGAGTTCATAGGCGTCATTTCTTTCCTCAAAGGCGTGATTTAATTTCATGAAGGCGTGACTGGATTGTTTGTAGGCGACATTTCTTTTGTTGAAGGTGACATTTCTTTGTTTGAAGGTGACATTTAATTGCTGTAGGCGTCATTTCTTTTCATGAAGGCGACATTTCTTTATTTCCTGCAAAAAAAAAGCATATAAAGTGTAATTTCATCAAAATGATTGTGGTTTGAGTCCCACCAGGCGTGCCAGAATGTAGACTAGGATTTGAGAGTGCACCTAAACCTATTTTGAAGGCCAAAGACAAACAAATGTCATAGCATATAATCAAATCAAATTCAAAGGTAAACAAACTAAAATCAAAGCCACCTCAGTTTAAGCTTAAAACGGATGCGCCCATGCACCGTTTGATATGCTTAGATATAGAGGGATGTGGGTGTGCAAACTCAAGCACTTGGAGCATGCAAGATAAATGATTTGAGGATCAAGAAGACCCAAAATGACACAAAATAGGTATGAGGAACCTATTTTGCCTCAAAAGGCCTCAAGAACACACAAATATGCAAAGCTAAATGAAAGAACTAAGATTAAAACAAGAAATGAATCTATGTCAATCCATTTAAGCTAATTTAGATGTGATTTAAGCTTGAAAATGATCTAAAAAAAAGATGAGTTTATGCTTATGCTAAAATGAAAATGGCATTATGACTTTGCTATTGAGTTTGAAAGTTGAGAGATGATTTGCCTTAGGAAGTGAGGGTATTTATAGGATTTCTAAGGCTTGGGGTAGGAGGAATGAATGGCCAGGATTGAAATCCTTAAGAGAGGCCAAGATTCACTCAAAGGGAAGCACATGGATTGTGCTAGTTCTCAGCCAATCAGGAGGTGACACATGTCACAAGGTGAGTGGATGAAGGGAAGGGCAAAGAGGAGTCAACAAAGGGGGCTCCAAGCTCATAACTCTCCAAATAAATGCTTGTAAGAGCAATGAATGGGCTTTAAGAGGCTTTGAAGACTTTGGGGAAGCAATAAATGCTTTGTGGTTGAGATATTTGGAAGGAAAGACTTTGCTTTGGTTTAGGAAAGTCTTAAGCTTGGTTAGGATTGCACAAAGGTTTAAGGGTAGGATTAGGATTAGATTAGGACTAGGAAAAGGATTAGGATGGGTGAAGAGGGTGGATTTGAGAAGATTCTAGAAGAGTCTAGATTTCTCCTTAGGTTTCATGGAATAAAAGTTATTCATTCCAAAAGGCTTAAGTTTTAGGAATATTTATTAAAATATTTTCAATAAATATGCAAATTAAATATTTAACCTTAATTAAATATTTAACCTTGGGATTAGGGTTAGAAAAGATGGGATTAGCCTTTTAATCGAAATTAAGAAGGGATTAGAAGATTTTGGAAGAGGTTAGTGGTCTAGAGGAAATTGGCCAAGTTTGGGATAAAAAATAAATTAAAAATAAATTAATTTATTTTTGAGATTTTTGGTCAATTTATTAATTAAATAATTAATAAATTAGGGATAATGTCCAAATGACATTTTTAGGCTAGATTCCTTAATTAAAGATTTTTAATTAAGAGAGAGGGATTTAATGCCATAAAAATAAATTAATTAATTAAATAAATAATTAATTAATAAATGATGATGTCATCAAGGATTTTCAGAAAACAAAAATAATTTATTTTCTGAAGGATTTTTCGGTGTCTACAAATATTACAAAATGCCCCCTAAGAAAGAATAGTTGAAGCAAAATAAATAGATGATAAATGAGAGAGAAAAAAAGGAATCTACATACCAATAGGCGTTTCCATCGCATCTGTGGCCATGCTACGTGTTGCTGACATTGCAGGTGATAGTACCTCTATGGTTATGTTCCTCGTAGTAGGCAGTGTACTCATAGGATCAATGGTAGGCACTGAAAAATAAGATTGTTAGAGCATAAAAAATATGGACAACCATGGACAAGATTGTTAGAGCTATTAAAAAAATATTGTTTGAGAAAAACACAAGTGAAGGATAGAACATGTGATGTAGTTGAACCACCTAAAGTATTTGCATTTGGGGCATTGCCCTTAAATTGTTTTTGCATCCTCTATAAAAATAACACATGTATTTTAGTTAATGACATAAATAAAAGAGTATACTATAAAAACCATTATTGAACTTTTGTTATAATTAAAAACTACATTAATACTTACTGTATAAATCTGAACTAGGTGAATCAACTCATCCTCTCTCATCTATATTTGAGGAGTCTAAGGTTGAATCTCTACCAATCAAGTTAACTCTCTAGATAGTGCACGAAGGACCTTTTGCAGTGCAACCACAGGATCAACGTCTAATGTAAAATCAATAATGAATGGATTCTGCTAATCCTGCGACTCCTCATGGACTACTTGTTCCTTTCCCTTTTTCTAATCAGCACTCATTTGTGAGAACAATATTATTAGCACTTTATTTAAAATAAATCCAAAATATTAGTGAAGAATAAAACATAACAAAAAATATGCATTAACATTTTTCTTGTATGTTCTTTTGTACAACAATAATGAGTTTTACCTGTCGGGAAGAAGAAGTCCCATGAGAACCATCATCGTCATGCGTATCATGTGGTTGTTGATCCATACTATAGCCCTGTATTTAAAAAAATCATTGAGACATGTTAAAACACATGTTCTTATTCTAAGTTACATTGAATAAGAGACAATTATCAGGATGCTTCAATTAAAAGAAGAGATAATTTCTTCATTTAAAACAAAATTTAAATGGTGCATATTGCATACCACCTTGTCCATTATAGTGGGTTTTTTTAATCTATGTGATTCAAATTGTAATCAATAAGTAGCTCTTCACCTCCACATATTGATTTGATCGCACATACAAATACATGATTTCCCTCGCGCGCCTCAAGTATGCAATTGGGTTACTTCTTAATTGACACAAGTCATGTACTGTTTATAAAACTTGCAATATTCCCTAATGCTTTTAGCCTTCTGTCAATGTATATAGCTACTATTTTACTTTGTTCATTGACTTTTTGTTGTATATAATTTGTCATGAGTGCATACCTACACATACTTTTTTTATATCTAACAATCTGCATCCAACTACTGTAATCATAACAAGGTCCGACATACTCCATCAATTTGATAACTTTTTTGTAAGAGACCTTTATGCCATCCATGAAAAATAGGCCCAAACCATGTAATGAAGATGATGCTATGAGATATACCCTCTCTCTAACACAAAAATCAATGTTTATTGGAGGAAGTTCATCAGGGACCCATTGTTTTTGTAGATGTTTGTACCTAAAGGGCACCTTAGAGTCACCTTTTCTCTCATCATCATAAGACCACAACCCCCCTTGAGAAAGGAAAAATTTCATCCCTTTATTGAATTTCTTTTTGATCTTTTGACCTCGAGTCGATCTTCTTGATTTAGACATACTAGATGTCTCACTTTCTTCTTCCATTCCTACATTTTCCTCGCTTGAGGAAGAGAAATTTGACAAATACCTATTCACTGGTACCTGCACTCCATGAAATGAGAGAGACAAGTGGAAATGAGAGAGATATTTTACAAATGGTAAAAGACATTAATCTTTATGGGGTGTATTGACTTATACCTAATAATCCATGAGATTGTGTGGGATGCTCATGAAAGGGGTTTGGGTTTCTACATATGTAAATCAATTGTCTTATGTCATTGATCTATCAAGAACTCAATATTAATCATTGATCTATTAAGAAATAAATATTGAATAGCATAGAAATTGAACACATAATTATACATTTCATTCATGCCATTGATATTCTTCTTCATTCATCTCATCATCAAGATCATCGTCATTGATGACATCATCACCACCACTATTGTCATCATCATCATCATCATCATCATCAGTAGCAACATCATTGTCATGTTCTTCTTCATCTTCTTCTTTGACTAACTCTCAATCATGATCATCGTCTACATCATCATCCACTTCTTCATCTTCCTCGGTATCTTCTTCTTCCATCACATTATACTTTATCGACCTTCCTCTTGGATCATGTCTAACAAAAAATGACCAAATCAATTTATGTGGAACCTCTAAGTAAAATACCTTCTCACATTAGCTTGGAAGAACATATGGCTCTTCCCCAACTAGATCAAACAACCTTGTATTAATAATTAGAAATCCATTGTCATGTTTAATAACAGTTCTACTAGGATCATTTTGATTGAGTTGTAGTCTATACCATTTCATGATGAAAAGAACTAATTTGAAGGAATTAAAGTCAGTCAAGTATATCAACCAAAATGCCATAGTATCAATTTAGAACTCTTGAGGATGTAAGTCATTTATAAATGAAATATTAGTCACTTGGAAGACTGAACTTATCCTAGAATCATAAGTTCTCTTTGTGTCATCCAAATTTTTGATGTGAAATTTATAACCATTGCATAACATAGCCTTGTGGTGTTTCACCTACAATAATGTCAAACATGTATAGATTATTTTATCATGAGTTGAAGAACATATGGTTGATTAACAAATTTATAAATAGCTGGAGATCTCTTAAACCATATGCTAAATCTATTTTCTTTTGTGTAACATTGGGATCTCCATTACGATGAGCTTGTATAACTAATGAAGACACAGATTCCCATTTTAATCTATGACCATAATGTTGACATCGTTTAATCCATACTGTCATCCAATCTTTGATTGTTTGCAATAAATAAATGTATTGCATCCCACTCTTTAGCAACTGTATAAAAGTAAATAGAGGACTTATAATAGATTTATTTTGAAGATTAAGAATTAATTAACTACAATAACATCTCATGTGACTAATATAGAGAAAGATGGGTACGAGAAGGAAAAGGCCAACTTGGAGAAGGAGAAGGTGGAGAATCCTAAGGAGAACATGAAGGAAGAAAATAGGGGTCTTGAGATTAATGAGGGGAGGAACAAGGATTTTGAGAATTTGGGGTGCTTGGCCTTCTTATCTACCCTTAGCATAATGAAAAATGATATCACTGTGATGAAGATGAACATCCACCAGCTACAAAAAGAGATGGGGGTTCTTAAAAGGATGAACCTGGGGGAGAAAACCATGGGACAGACCATTGATGAGCTCACTGACATTGTCGCTAGAGTTGAGAATGTTGCTTCCTTCAATGATAGACTTACTGCCTTGGAGGAGAAAATTCAAAGTAGTAATGTTATAACCAGGAAAGTTGAAACTATGGAAAAGAGAATTGACAAGTTGGAGAAGACTGTGGGGAATATTGCAGAACAGAGTTTTGTTGTCCTCAAGGCTTCAAATGAGCACATGAAGATCCTGGTTGACAAGTTCGATAATGGGAAAGGGAACCAAGAGATCATAGAGACTAAGGAGGATCAGGGGCCCAGCAGGTGTATGAGATCCAGCTTCAAGAAGATGGAGGGTGACAACAAGAATGACATGGAAGATCTAAAGTTGTCTACTGCAAATATGTAGATTCTTACTGATCAGGCTGCAGAACTGATGAAATGTGTTTAGATAGCAACTTGCTATCTTGCTTTCCTTTTTGTTGTCCTTTATCTTTTGGCTATTCTTTTTGTTTAAGGACTCAGTTATTTTGTGTTTTTTGGTGTTTTTGCACTTGTCCTCTTGGAGCTTAAATGTTTTATCTTTTATCCTTATGTAAAAAGTTTCGGGTCCTTTCAAAACCTATTTTTACGTAATCAAAACTATAATAACATCTCATAATTTATTACCTTTCACTTTCCTAAATCTACCATTCCCCACCAAGTACTCCCCTTCAAATTTTTCAATGGATTCAAGATCCCAAATATAATCTATATGGGTCTTTACTACAAGATTAGGAAGATATCGAGTAATGTACATCATCATTTGGTATACCATATATCTCTCAACCATAGAACCCTCGGGACATGCTCTTTGTCGAACCAAACCCTTAAAAAATTTCAAGTGCCTCTCAACCATCCACATTGACCTAGCCCGTGCAAGTCCACACAATTCAATCTCCTCAACTTGGTGTATGAGGTAGTGTTCTTGTGCATTGAAAAAAGTTGAAGGTAAACAATTTTGCATTTCACACATTAGTAGACAAATTCTTTTCTTCCAATATTTTATATCTTCTTTATGGATTTCTTTAGATGACAACCACCTACAAGGGATTCAAGACACAAAAATATATAAATACAAGACTTTACAATATATTACTCATTTGATATTATTGTTTGATATATTGAACAAATATCACTACTTACCTCATGTATTTTCCAAGATCATATATCATTTTTTTGATATTATTGTCGAAGTTCTCTGGGAGCGATAGGGGTAGCACATACTGCAACAATTGTCAATTGGTCATTTCATATAATTAAAATTGAATGAAGATACATAAATATATTGTAAATACAAAAGACTATGACTTACCTTGATGAAGGTATGCCAATCATGTGTTTTCATCCCTGAGCCAAAATCACTTTTCTTTGGTATGAGATTTCTTATATTCACAGCAAATCCTGTAGGAAATCAAATTTTTTGTATGACTTCTTTTATGGCATTACTTTGTTTCTCTATTAATAACCAAGGAAGGGAACTTGCATTAATCTAGTCTCCATTTCTATTTGATTCAATGATATTTTTCATTGCATGATTGGAATCATGAATGTCACTACAAATTTTGCCAAGTTTTTCTTTGTCATGTCTTCCATCCAATATTTTTCATAGTGTCTATGTTACATTCTTTCCAATATGCATAGTATCAAAAAAATGCACAATTTGTAGCTGCTCATAGTAGGGAAGCCTACTAAATTCTCTGGGATAACATTTTAGTCCCTTTGGAAGGTGGTTAGTGATGCCTTCATGACCTTCCCAATCATCAACTACAAAATTAGCCAACAAAACATAATCAAAATATATAATTTTTAAATATAAACCATTAGGTGGAACGATATTATCTCGAACTCTATTATATTCCAACTACCATAGGTGAGTTGTCATTCTTCGGGGCTTTGATGTAGTCTCTTCTTTTCCATTGAAAATATGTTTTTCTACACTTTGATACTTATGATTTTTGTGGAGGAAGTGTCTATACTCATCAAACACCTGCTTTCTTAAACTTTTGGAATGATGAGATTTCATCTTTGGACCACACATTAGACATACAAATTTTCCCTTTATTTGAAGACCTACAAGATAATGATACAATTGGATTAAATATGTTAATTTTTAGAATTAGAATTATTGTGTACAACTAGAATTTACCATAACATACCACATAAATGTGTCAACCCTGGGGCATCATCAATTGTCCACACAAGCATTGCATGGAATTGAAATTATCTTTATCTAATTGGTCTAGAGATATCATACATAGTGAAACCATTTCATAACACCAACAACTCGTTGATAAGAGGCACAATATATACATTCATATCTTTCACTTGGTACTTACCTAGTTGAATTAATAACAATATCAGATAATTATTGTGGCCATTTCACTCCAAGACTTATAATTACCTGTAGATATCTATAAAATAATAAAATACCTGGAACAATCATTGCCAACATAATGTGCTCCCTCTTTATTGACATCCACGGAGGAAGGTTATTATTGATAACAAATACAAGCCACACCAAGTAAATAGATCTCATCTATCCAAA
Source organism: Chamaecyparis obtusa (assembly GCA_027943335.1). Taxonomy (NCBI): domain Eukaryota; kingdom Viridiplantae; phylum Streptophyta; class Pinopsida; order Cupressales; family Cupressaceae; genus Chamaecyparis; species Chamaecyparis obtusa. The sequence continues at coordinate 1,066,739 of BSBK01003984.1, forward strand.
TGGATTGACACTGTTTGTTGCTAGAGAAAGCCTAAGATTTCGAGGTTCTTCTTTAAAGTGTGTCCAGAATCCACTTTTCCTCTATGTCCATAAATGATGAACCATCCATGGGCATTCAAATAATGTCATCTTGACTCCTGTTTCATGCATGGTAATCCATAAATTGTGCCAAGCTATTGCACCTGAATAATCATTTCAGACGTGGAATAATGGGGATGTAACGAAGAACCTTGCAAGAAACCTTTTTGTCATTTGATCATCTCGATATCTACTTGTATGACATTCAGGACATTCTATTGCATATTTGTGTTCTTTATGATAAATAACATGATCTTCAGGACAAGCATCTATTGCTTGATAATCCATTCCAATATGTTTCATAGTGGCACATAATTCTCGGTACGAGAAAGGGAGAACATTTGATGGTGTTAACAAAAAATCACCCATCAATCTACAACAAAAAATATAAGTTGTTACTATAAAAAATCTTAATGGTACATGTTGTTGGTCCATTTTCCTGTCAATGCAAAATCTTTTGAAAATGGCCCATTTCCTTGCAAGTTTTCTTGAAGTGTCCTGCCCTGTGTTCTTCATTGTGTCACTAAGCTCTAGTCCAAATTGCATGTGCTGAATTCAAAAAACCCAGAGAGTTATTCAAGTTCTAAGGTCTGCAGGAAACAATTTCAAAATCTGCCTAAGTGTTGAAAACCCACAATGTTTTTGAAAATCCATGATATTTTCTATCATTTGTACGAAAACCTTGGTTGTTTTCAACCTTGTGCTTCCTATTTTTGCACGCTTATCTTTTGGCATCGAAAACCCTGGATGTTTTCGATCCTTCACTATTGTAAAAACTTTGGATGTTTTCAACCTCACTTTTCTTCCCTTTTGCTGGCATTCCTTGTTCGTCGGTCTTAACTGCGCAAGTGTGATCAGTTGGTGGGACCTTTTCCTTCCCAAGGGGTTAAACTTTAGTAAGATCTTGCGGTTGTCATTATATCGCTAGCGAAAGCTACTCATTTTTTAAGATCACGGTATAGCGACAACCGTCAATCTTCTTCAGTGATGTAATGGTCTATGGGACCGCTGTCAGAGGATGCTGAGGTGGTAGAGTTCTATTGGATGCAGAGCGGTGATGTGGTGAAGTTGCCGGTCGCGGGCCCGGTTGTCAGATCCCTTTGATCTTACGGCTATCACATGATCACAAGGAATATTCTTTCCCCTTGTGATCATGCGACAACCATCCGATCTTCCAGCGGTTCACAAGGGCAACAGTGCAGTGGGTATGATTCTTAGTTTGTTGCGACGTGTGCACTTTTCATTGGTCGGGGAGTAGTGACTTGGCTTTTTGTTAGTGGGGCCAAGGGTTGTAGTGTTTAAAGGGGTCCAGTTGATCAGTCTCCATGATGAGGTTGTTCTTGATTGGCCAGCAGGTGACAGGATGGCAATCTCATAGCTTGTCGCATGTTCGCATAGCCCAGTTTTGGGCTATGCGATCATGCGACAACTATTTGGCGTCACAGTTGTAGAGTTAGGGTGGGTCCATAGTGCCAGTGTTGCTGAGTTTTTTAGTTTTGATTGGTTGCTAACTGCTGACGGGGCTGTTGACTTTCCAAAGGGGCCCGCGACTATTATGAATTAAATGTGACCACCCGATTTGCCAGGAAAAGAAAGAGATCGATGACCGCATTTTAAATTTTGCTGATTAGCCATTGGATTTTTTAATTTCAAACTTGCCAAGGGTTTCCTGTGACCAAAAGGACTAAAATTGAATGCTTTCCTGGTGGATTTTCTTATTGGTTTGATGGCGGTAGGTGTTGTGATCTGGCCTGAGGGTCTATGTGGTTGGCTGCATGATGATTTTGTACTTGGTGGAGTTTGTTTTTGAGCTCGAGAAGCTGTTTGCAAGTGGCTGATTTGATTGGTTTTCATGGCTATCCCTGGTGTCTTGTACTGAGCTCACAAATTTTCATGATTGCAAATTTGTTTGAGATTTGTTTTCTCCAAGTTGCTTGGTTTCTAGCCCCTGCAATAAGTTTTTGACCATTTCCAATTGGTATAGTAGTTGTAGTCCTAACCCTAGTCACCCTAAGCTTCATGCAATCTCTTTGAGATTCCCAAGGTGGCTAGTGGTATAAGTTGCTAGTTTTTGATAGAGTAGAGGTTTTGAATTTTATTAGTTCCAGAGGTTCCATTCTGTTTGGTTCCTGTGGGAAGTAGTAAACTCTGTCGCATTGTAGGAGGTTGAATATAATTTCTTTGCATCTTTTGCAGGTTATTGAAGTGGTAGTCTCATTTATGGTATAGACATGTACATGATTCATCATACTTAATATAATTGTTTCAAGCTTTCAAGTCTCTCCTTGGTGTCAGTTTTATGAGTTTTGGATTTTCTAGTCCATTGCATAGGGTTACCTTTGCATATGTTCTAGTCTTTAGTTCTTGATCTAGGATCAAGTGAAAAATACTTTGGATAGGGCATAGATTCATTAGATTCATCTACAAAAGGATCTTATAAGTAGTGGATGGGCTGGAATAGTTGTATTTATGGCTTTGAGTCTTTGACAATAGTTGGTTCATGTTTCTATACTTGCATTTGATGATTTGCCCAATGGATAATGGCACTGATCAAGGATTAGTACATTCAGTTGAGTTCAGTGTTTGATGGGTTTTGGCTATTTCCTGCATCTTTGAATATCAATACCATTTTCAAGTTTTAATCTATTGTTTGGTTGATAGTAATACCCTTCACAAGACCATCTTACCCTGTATAATAGAGTTGATTCAATGAATACCTGGTTAGTATTTAGTAATCCTTTACTATGATTTGCTTTATGAATCTAGAAGTATAAGGTGTGTAGTGAGTGGATTTTTATCTGGATTAGGTGCACCCGCCTTGGTTTTGCAGAGCTAGAAGCAGAAGAGGGCATATTAAGACCCTATAGTTGGTTCAGTTGTCTTGCAGAGCTCTCATACTTGGAATTAACCACTCCTCACATTAGTCTCAAGGCATATTGGCAGCCCTAAGTGGCATAAGCATTTTCAAACACCAACACATGTTTCACCTTTTATATAATATAATGAGGCATATGACAAACCTTAGCATATGTGACATTGCTATGTTGGATAAACCATTCATAACCTTCAAATTCACCAACAATAATACAACAAAGAGAAGAGTAGATTGGGAGCCTTCGTAAAAGGTTGTGTTCACCTTCTCAAGTAGAGGTATATCATGGATGATGTCATCCTCATCATAATCATCATCATCATCATCATCATCATCATCAACACTAGTACCAAATGTTTCAAGGATTAATGCATTCATACCATCATCTTCAAATGTATTTTCTGGCGCATGATCATCATCTTCCATGGGATCATGATCTTCAACTTCAATACTCACACCTCCATGTTCCTCTATATTCCCACCCCCATGTTCCTCTAAGATGTGGTGGTCCATATCATGTACTACACTGGGGAGATCGACCTATATAAAAATGATGATAATAAAACCCCCCTTCAATGTGATAATCAAACCTCCTTCCATGGTTCACATGTATATTAATTATGAAAACAATATGACAAACAACTTACCAATGGATGATAATCAAGCCCCCTTCAATGTGACCATTCTCCCTACAATATCTCTTTTCTATTTTTATTTTGATTCTTCTTGTCTTTAAGTCGATACAACTCTTGCATGGACAATAACATTTTTCATCACCTTCTCTTTGAAAGTTAGACAACAATCTAGTGATTGTCTCCCTATTTTGATTGAATTCCCTTGTATTATCTGACATGATCCTTAATGTGTATATCTGCAAAAAAATTGGACATGTTGTACTTAATGTTTATATCTGCACATATGGTTTTGATAGAAATTGTCACTTTATTTTCTTGTGGTGAGAACTCTTTAGTTGTGACAAAAAATGACATTTTATAGTAGGTTTAACACTAGGGCATTATTGCTGGATCCTTGCACTTTTATTTACTATTGGATCTCATGAAGCTAGGGCATTATGGATTTACTAATTACATGATCATTTGATGGCATGCTTACTATTTGACTATTCCTTCTTGGATCACTGTCTTGAAGATCTTCCAAGGCTCGTGCTTGCATCACTGTTGGTATTTCTTAATTTGGATATATGTGATGATGCTTTTGTATGATCATTTTGATGATGTCTCTTGATTGATTGAAATTGTCTATTTTTTGTTGAAGGTATTTTTTAGGAAATCACAACATACAAAATATGACAACTTTTAAGAAGGTCCACATTGAGAAATAACCTGAAAGGAGTGAATAGGTAGAGGATATCCAACCTCTAAAAACAATGATGCCTTTGATAATAGAAGATCCAAATACCCAAATTGATAGAAAGGTTGACATTTTTGGCAAGGGAAAAGAAGCTATGGAAGCAAGAGACATTGGAAAATTAGTGAGGAGATGTGTAAATATTGAAATAATGGATGATGATATACATATTCCTAAAGGGCTAGTTGATTTATCTATACTTCTTCCCCTTCAAAAGCTAAAATTTTCTCAAGTTGTTGAAGCAAAAGAAAGAGAAGAAATGGAGAGGAACTACCTCTAAGAGAGAAATTTGATGGAGGAGGAATCTAAAATGCTTGATAAGTTAGTAACAACATTTGTAAGAGATGTTGCATCAAGTCCCTCCAACACCTTTAAGAACCTAAATGGCATGGTAAGATCAAAATTTAAATCATTTAAATATTATCCTTTGGTAAGGATAATATTATACATTTGAATCATTTAAATGGTAAGAAAGTTATTATTCATAAGCTTATCTAGTGATTATATATTGTGACAACACAAGTACTATAAATATTTCCAACAATCCAGTGATGCATGCTAAGATAAAGCATATATCTATTAAGTATCACTATTTGAGGGAACAAGTACAAGTACAAGAAAAGAAAGTAAAACTTGAGTTTGTGAAATCTAAAGAACAACTTGCAGACATATTTACTAAAACCTTTCCGAAGGATACATTTGAGTACTTGAGGACTAGACTAGGGGTCCATCCCCTATCTGTTGGTCACTAAGGTGATCATGAGGTTACATCAACCTATACTTTATCAGAAAATCAAATAATGTTGATGCATATTGTTAACACTTTAGTTCTCCTAAAGTTGTGAAAGCCAGAATAGGAAAATTGTATATTTGTACATGCAGGTACATGATTTGAACCGAACAACAGATATTTTTGGCTACTACAAAGCTTTTTTATTCTTTTTGGCATTGTTGTCAAAGGGAGAAAAGATTCATATGAAATATTAGTTAGAGAGAACACAAAGAAGGGAGAGAAAGTCTAATATCTATCCAGTGGGAGAGAGAATCAAAGAAGTATCAGAAAGGAAGAAGAAGATCAAATTCACAGGGAGAGTTTCACTGAAATGCTGAAATTCTATGTAGTGATTAAACATATTAAATGATCAAGCTAGGGAGAGCTTACCGAGCTACATCATTTACTGATCTAGAGTTGTAGTATAGATGTTTGGTATTCTATGACATATTTCATATTGTGTTTCCATCAATTCCAAAGGGAGAGATTGATGATCTACAACTGATTGAATATTTTGATGAACTAAATGGACAAGTGAAAGATAGTAATTAGAGGATCACTGAGCTACTAAAGTGATATGTAAGGTAGTTAAATCAGTCAATATGTATTGTCATTAATGTCAACTAGTTTTGACTATACTTATCATGATGGTTACAAACATCTGAAGAAGAAAAATGGAAAAGGAAAGAGATATCTACATGAAGATGAGATGGATATAGAGATATGGCTAAGGTATACATTGGGTAACTTATTGACGAGTCTATGACATCATTTTGTTGACTTGATTGTATTACATGAATTTTTTATGTATTGAAGATCATAATTGAAGATGTTAATGTGGTTGAAAATTGAAGATTTATATACACACCAAGCTAGTGCAGTGTATACCGAGTATCAATAATAAATGAGTTAGTTTTCTTCTTGTCCTTGTCCTTCTTATTCTTATTCTTCTTCTTCTTCTCATTCTCCTCCTCCTCCTTGATTGTCAGGGTAGTTAGGAAGGAATCTTACTAACACATATCTTATTATTCTATGCATGCATATTTGAAGATTTTGAACTATTATGCTGAAATGAAACTTGAAAAATGACTAGACTAATGAAAATTGAAAATAACATGAAATGAACTATAAATTTATAATAAAAAATGGAACATTGTGTTGATGGCCAAAAATGATGTATCACTTTTGGCCAACTGACATGTACACACTAATACCTCTGCAATTCTAGCTTAATCAAGCCAAGGCTGGTAGGCCTGAATTCACTTTAAACTATCAAATTCTCTATGTCGTACAATTGTGTACATAAATAAACAAAGTTCCTCCCAAGGTGGTGAATGATCCTTGGAGGAAAGCAACAAATCCTCTAATAATCTCTATTCTATAAATCTTGACTAAAGTGGATTAAACTAAGGACTCAAAAGTAATGTTTTTGAAATAATGATTATATAATCTACAAACCACAAAGTATGAACCAAATGACAATTTCCAAATAATAGTTAGATCAGTGCCTTCTAAATACTTGGGCTATAGAGTCATAAAACTTTCAATCCTACATACAATCAGAGATGGTTTTAAAAACTTACTTTAATAAGACAAGACCATCACTTCATAGGCTTCCACATGACTTATAATTCAAATCAATCTATATAGCTAATCTTATCGAATTTAACTCAAATTAAGAGACCGATAAAAACAAAGGAAGATTCATAGATCTTTCAATTGATATTCAAACTATATATATTAATTTTGAATTATGATACTCAGGAAATTTAACACAATGAAACACTCTATTAAATAGAATATCCGAAAGACTAACTGAAAACATATAACTTATAACCATAAATAAAAAGAAGAGCACTTATCTTTATTAATGTTGAAAAAATAGTACATTAGAGTTCATATTGTAGTTGTGATCAAATTCTAGAGAATCTATTATTATTCTTCAAGAGGTCTCATCTTGGACGAAATCTTCTTCCATCTAATTCAGACTTTCTTCTTCATTAGAATCCAAGGCCTCATCTCTTGTATGTTTCATGTTGTATTCATTATCTTCTGCCTTTATTTTGTCATATATATACTTTAGAAAACTACATGCCCAAGAATCATGAGAAATCCCTAATTCATGTATTTTATTGCATATTTCATGAGATGAAGGTTTGACCTTTGAAGGTATCTCCTGATAAACATCACACATCCTCATGAACAACTATATCGTAGATTCACCTTCATACCTTTCCAAATTGAAAAAGGCATCAAGTGGAGACATGCTAAGATCCTCCTCCATGCTGCAACTTTGGTCTTCACACTATTCATAACACATGTTATCTTCATCTCTTGCATCATGGAATTCATATAGAAACCATTGTTCAAATTCTTTCCAAGATGAAATACTTTGTGTAGGTAATGATTCATATGCCTCTCTTGCATTATCTTTTGATGTCTTGACAAATAGTTTCATTGCCTGATCTTTTGCACAAATCTCATAGTTCTTTATAAATGCATAAAATGCATCCAAATGTTCAACTGCTGATTCATCCCATTCTCCATGGAACTTTGGTACAAGATGCGAAAACTTAGGGAGAAACTTAAAAGGAATACAATGGAATCCCCTGAGATCCAATGGACTGATACCATCTAGAATAAATGGTTTTCTTTGAAATGGTTGTTTATTCTAATACATTCTGAATATCTAAATCAGTAATAACTTGTTTCTTTATACATTAGGTTCTTGTCAATAGAGTCGCCACCTCTTTCAAAGAGGAAAATATTACTTATCTCCTTCTTGGTCTTCTTCCTTAGTAGAGTCACTGATTGAAATGCTTTATTGAATAGAATATCCGAAAGACTAATTGAAAATATATAACTTATAACCACAAATACAAAGAAGAGCACTTATCTTTATTAATGTTGAAAAAATAGTACATTAGAGTTCATATTGTAGTTGTGATGAAATTCTATCCTATAAAAATCTATCTTGTATTGTCTTGTCTCTACATTTTACATTATGTATATATATGTGTTTGAGTGGCTTTCACACCTCTTTAGGGTGAAAAGACACAACCCTTATTACAAATCATTTTGAAAAAATAATAAACTAACTAAAAAATAACTACCTAACTTTTAGATTTGGGTCTGGTCAAAAATCAAAACACCTTGTGGAAAGATAAGATTTTTACAGGAGATAGGAAATTTGATTTCCTGAACTGGGTCATTTTTAGATTTTTAAAATTTGACCATCTTCATCCTTTGTCAGCATCATCTTTGCAGGAGGTCGAAATTCCAACATTTTCTGAAGGCTTTGATCACAAAATTTTGATTGTTCCTGTCATAGAGATTCCTTCCTTAATCTCTCAACTTTTTAACTAAAAACTAATATAATTTTTTCATCCTATTTCATGTACTCCATCATTAATTATTGGGCATGGAGTTTAAGAGGCCATTTTTTAGGGTTTTATCACTATATAGGACTCCAAAATTTACCCAAAATTTAGAGTTCCAACACATTGTAAAGTGTTTTTGCAAAATAAATGAGGAATTTTTCTTTTGTGTACCTTCCTTTCCACTTTAATTGTACTGAATGGAAAATAGATTTTTTTTCTTTAAAAAAACAACATTGCATAATAAATTTCACTTTTCTCTTTTAACTCAAATAAATGTAATGATTTAGGCAAAGTGATAAATAAATGAAAACCTTTCACTTTAAAATGAATAAAAATTGAATAACCTTTAGCAATTTGAGCTGTGAGTGAAAATTGGTAACATGAACTTTGACCTTGAATTCTTTTTGCCTACCATGTCTCAACCAGTTCAACCTTGCAAAGATAATTTCTTCTCATCCTATAAAATATTCAAAATAAAAAAAAGATTTGTGAACTTATCAATTCTTCTATAGTTCCATCTCCTTGTCCTAGACTTGGACTTCTTCCTACACATCCCATACCTCAAATTTATGCTTCAATTCCACCTTGTATATCTTAAAAGTGCATTATAGATTCTATCTCTTAATCCAGTGTGATTCCTTCAGTTATTCCTCCTAAATATTTAAAGGACCAGATGTTGATTGATTCTAAACCACCCCAAATTTTAAACAAAACTAAATACAAGTGTTGTGCTCATGACTTCTACCATAGACATCATGATAGGGTCCATGAGATTGTTTCGCAAAACCTTTCCTCCCCTAAGGAATCATCTAGTGCCTTGATTCCCTCTAATAAACCTATTCATATCCCAAGGGAGGAAGTTAATCTTAGGAAGATAAAATTGAACAAACATGATGATTCTATTCGTATCTTAGATTCTATTTTGTTTAACCTAGATGAAGAAGATACTCTTGATGATGAAAATGTTTCTAATGCAAATGATATTCATTCTAGTGATTCTTATGATATGTATGATCTTATTGATGTTAATGATGATTTACCTACTATATTTTCAAAATAATTATCTCTTTCTCCTAGTGACAAGCAAAGTGACTCACTATTAGAGCATGGTCCTTGTTTAGAACTTGCGATTTCTCTATTTATTGTGCTTGACATTGCTCCTCTTTCTTTTTTCCCACCTTCCCTAGATAGTATGGACTGAGATGGGGGGGAGCGATATGCTTGATTATATCCTCTTGTATGGTGGATTCTTTTGTGTTTTTGTCTTCTATGATGTGCTTCCCCCATGATGTGCTAGTCTATGTTTGTTTATAAATGTTCCTTTGTGTTTTTTGGTTGGGGATGAAACAAAGTGGTAGAAACCATTATTTTTGGTCTTTGCAATGCTGGCCCATAAAGAATCTTCTTTGTATCTCTTATGTGATCTTATTCCACTATGCTTTTATTTCTACTACCTTTGGGGGATGGTGTCAATTAATTTTGATATAGTTATTAATATACATAAGTTATCATATGATCATACTGACCACATGGTTAGTAGATCCCTTTTGTGCTCTCTTTGTCATGTGTTTCATTTTTCTTGGTTTTTCCTTGCTTCAGAGAGTCTCATAGTGGAAATGCCTCTTATGGGTGCGTGTATTCTCTATTAAAGTAATTTCTCATGTTAAGGCATTTTTAATTAGTTTAACATGGGGGCATACACTTCGTTCCTTGTTTCACATTTTGCACAGGAATACATAGTGATTCAATGTAATCTCTTGTGTAGATGGCTAAGGAGACAATTCTTTTCTTGGGCTTATACTCTCATTACATTTTCATGCCCTGTACATTATTGAGTGGATCCTAAGATTGATCCTCATTTTTTAGATCCCTTTGGAAACTATACTTTCCTTAAGACTAATCTATTTTTTGGATTCCTCAATAGTGACAAAGATTTCCTTAAGGATTGATCCTCCTTTTGTAGATTTTCTAGTGGACTATGCTTAACTCATTTTTCCTTTTGTTGATGAATTGAACAACATTTCATACCTTGCTATACCTTCAATTCCAATATCTTTTTCATCAGTTTCTTTTCTCTTTGCATACTCCACAGTAAGACAAAACCTTACTAGGCTAATTGGCCATGTCTTTCTCTCTCTCTTTCTCTCTTTTTTGAATGTTTCCTCTTTTATCTTGGTTCTAGATTTAATGAGGTCCTAAGTTTCTTGGGGGTTTGGTTTTTTCTTGTCTCCTTGACCTTGCTAATTTTTTCCTATGCATTGATCTACTTTTCCATGAACATAAGGTTGTCTCATACTCCCACTAAAGTGGGGGCTAAATGTACTATCCTAAAAAGTTAGCAACTATAATTAGATATTCTATTAGGCCCCATTTTAACAATTTCAAGATTTTGTCCTTATGCTCAATCTAGCAATGTGGATCCTTTTCTTCTAACATCTTCTCTTTACTCTCGACTCCTTAAAATTTGGTCCCATTTTCCTAGGTATAGGATGCCTAGGTGACCTTTACCTCGACATTTAGGCCCAAATTTGAATGGGTAGCTCATTACAATGTTTTAGCAAGGTTTACAAATTTTTAGTTGGCCTGTGTTGATTTTGAACCCTAAAATATTGCGAGAGGTATATAAGTGGCCTATCTCTTCTCACTTTGGTAAGAACCATTATCAAGATTTCAAGTTCTCTCCTACAATTTTGTATCCAAGTGTTCAAGATTAAGTTTCAAGCATACAAGGTGATTTTTAAGGCAATCTTATTGATTGAAGAAATCTTCTCTCCCATGATGGCCAAGTAGAGGAGTTCTCAATCAAGAAAGAAGATCCTTTTTTTCTAGCTACATGCATTTCATTCATTCATTCTTCAAAGAAAGAGTTTATCAAGCATAACACATTGAAGATATTGGAGTGTCATTCATAGATCCATGCATTTGTGAAAGGCATCTTTAATTATTTCCTACATTCCAAAGTTCAACAACTACATTCAATAAAAATAAAAACATATTCATAAATATGTGCAATCTCAATATTCGTTACAAAGGTATATTCATTTACAACGTGGATCTAAAATTTACCTTTACATTTAGTGTGTACAGAGAGAACCAAACCTATTCAGAACAGGTGTAGAAATTCAAACATTAGTTAATCAAAGTCTAACAACATATTCCTAAACATATAGAGAAAACTATTCGCAAAGACATTTAGATAGAACTGAAACGGGAGCACCCTGTCACCATTTGATTTGTTCTTGAATTAAAGATGTGGGTGTACTCTCAAAACACTTGAAGCAATTAACTAATGTAGATTAGGAAATAATAGGATGGATTAGGGACCACAAGAACCCCATAGTGGCATATAATCAGGTATAGTTCACCTGATTTTCCCCTAAGGCCTTAAGGATCCTAATGAAGATGAAATGCAAACTAGGCTACAAATGATTAATCTAGAATTGATTTTAATCCAAATGAAACATGATATGATGCTGAAATGATTAGAAAGGATTAACAAAGAACTAGATTCAATCCATTAAGCTATTCTAAGATGATCTATAAAAGCATAAAATAGAGTTAGTCTAACAAATATGATTAAAAGCTTAAGATCTAGGAGTAATCTAGCATTATAACACTCCTATGAAATGGTTATGTGAATTGGTGAATTTCTCTAAGAAGTGAGGGTATTTATAGAATTTGAAGAAGGACTTGGGTTAGGTAGTGGAGTTAGGGTTAGATTTAGGGTTAGAGTCAGGGTTTAGGGTAGAGTTTGGGGTATAGTTAGGGGTAAGGTTAGATGGATATGGGTTAACGTTGTTCACGCTTGTGTGAACAACACTAGGGAAGTGTGCATAGGGAACCAAGTGGAAAGAAGAGTTATGGTCCTCATTTATGGGCTTGTAAGAGCATTAAAGCATGTTTAAGAGGCCATTAATGAGTCTTTAAGGCTCATTAATGAGGGGGTTTGACCAAAAGCCAAAGAATACTAGTTTAGGCTAAGAAATGTAGGAATCACCTCCTAAGTTGGTTTAGGAAGGGTTTAGGAAAGTTTAGGAAAGTGTAGAAGATTCTATGGTTTTGAGGGATTAAATAAATATAAAATTTATTTAAGGAATGTGACATCATTTATTAAATAATGATTCAATAAATGGGGGAAGATTACTCAAATTTGATTTAAGTGGTTTGGGGAGGGATTCTTTAATTAAATGTGTCTAATTAAAATAGGAGGAATTAATGGCATAAAAATAAATTAATTAATTAAATAAATAGTTAATTAACAAATGATGATGTCATTAGGGGTTTTACAAAATAAAATATTTTTATTTTGGTAAAGGCTTTTTAGGTGTCTAAATGTGTCTAATTAAAATAGGAGGAATTAATGGCATAAAAATAAATAAATAAATTAAGTAAATAATTAATTAACAAATGATGATGTCATCAAGGGTTTTAACAAAATAAAATATTTTTATTTTGGTAAAGGCTTTTTAGGTGTCTACATTTTTCCCCTCTTTGATGCGATGCTGCAAGTGGCATGGCGTCAAAGACAAGAAAATAAGATGCCCTAGGCTAGAATAGAGGATAAGGGGTTGTGCCCCCTCGAGAAAATAACACAAAGAGGAAACATTGTGGAATTTTCTCAAAAAGAACATAGAAAGGAAGGGAAGAAGGGAGAATAAACAACCAAACTTCCAAGAGAAAAGAAGGATGAATGCAATATGAGGTGAAATGTAGGATGCAGGATGTAGCTATATGAAAGATGCAAGATGCAAGATTAATCTATATGATGCAAGATGGGGGATTTGGAGAGCTCCAAGTGTAAATGTGGAGAGCACAATCTAGTTTGATATAGCAACATTAGAGACCTACCAAGGTTACTAGGAACACAAGGCCTTGTTACAAGTGTTGCATAGGATTGACACAAAAAAAGACACACAAGGTTTCCCCAGCATCACACATGAACCCAAGAGGAAGCATGGTAGAAACAATGCTGGAGAAACCACAAACAAATGATATTTCCCAAATGCACCATGTAACCCAGAGGATCACATGGGAACCATGCAAGGGTCATGTTTGACTGACTCACAGGAAGAAGAAAAAGATCAAAAAGACCTTGTCGTAGATTGGCCTCATTTGTAACGCACCATGATATAAAGGATCATGGTGACTTTGAGGAGAGGAACAATGAGAAGCTATAAAAGATTAACAATATCCAAATGACAAAATATAAGACCAAAATGATAACTCCAAAAGATATCCCTTGCCAAGGAGAGAGATTGATGTGATTGATGGTGGGAAGATTTGGTTTGAACATGTGGAAGGATACATTGACATGGACCTAGGTTGATTGGTGGAAGATTAGGTTAGGAAGGAGGAAGGATACATCCTTAAGGACTAGCTGATTGATGAGGAGAATGTGTGTTGTTCCCCATAAAGTGATGCATTAAAGAATAATCATTGTGATCAAGGATAGTCGACAAAAGATGTTATGGAAGTACAAGGCTAGATGGGACAAGTTATCTGATCAAATGCTACTACAGGATGAATGAGGATATGTACAACAAAATGTGATGATATCTACAATAGATGGGAAGAGATGGACAATGGATATGTATAGAAGCTCAGGGATTTGGAACAGCTAGATCTCGCAATATAGGATATATACAGGAAGGATTGCACTATACAAGATATATATAAGAAGCTCAAGATTAGGGATAGGATCTTAGTGCTGCATTGGGTAGGTTTGAAGATAGAACACCTTGGGATGAAGGGTTGGTGGTGGGGATGGGGATTGGATAAAGAGGACTAGAATTTGGGATTGGGGGGGATGGGAGTTCGATAAATAATGACTCATTCTACTATGTATGGTGCATGTTTCTAGGTTTTCACCAAAATACTTGTCCAAGGTGCTTGAATTACCAAGTTTTCATCATTGGACGATTATTTTTCTTTGCCTTTTTTTTAATTTTTCTAGATTTTCCAATTTTTATGGATTTTCTAACTATGGAGGATCTGGTTTAGGCATAGAACCTCTTCAGATGTATGATGTTCATAGGATAATTCAAGGGCTCACCTTCTGGTGTTGATAACTAATAGGCTTCAGAGCCAAAGCATGCTGTGACAACATAGGGGCCCAACCAAGTAGGTTCAAACTTGCCCTTTTTCTCTCAGTGTGCTTGCACTTTTTAATTTTCCTTTAGGACCATGTCGCCCACTTGGAAATGTCTTGGATGGACCTTCTTGTTATAAATCCTTTTGAGTCAATTCTAGTATGCAACCAGGTGATCATATGCTTGCTGTCTCTTTTCATCTAACAGGTCCAGTTGCATGAGATGTGCCACGTGGTAGTCTTCATCAGTGGTGTAGTTCTTCATGGAGATAGATAAGGATGGGAGCTTGACCTCAATGGGTAGAATGGCTTTGACACCATATACAAGGGAATATGGGGTGGTGCCCATGGGAGTACGATAAGAAGTACGGAAGGCCCAGAGGGCAGGATTTATTTGGAGGTGCCAATCACGACTAGAATCATTCACAACCTTCTTGAGGATTTTCAAGATAGTTTTATTGGTTGACTTAGCTTGGCCATTTCCTTGGGGGAAGTATGTGTTGGAAAAATGGTCAGCACTCCCCTTGGGATTCTTGACATGGCTTAGCCACCTCTTGTGTCTTCTATAAGTCTAGTGGTTGTATTGGGCATTAACAGGTTGATCTTTTGGTGCAATGGCAACCACACTTCTAACAAGTGGTATCAGAGCTTGGTCACAAGTTTGAATCCCCTCAGGTAATGCTGAGGGGGAGATTGTTGGAAAAATGGTCAGTGCTCCCCTTTGGATTCATGACATGGCTTAACTACCTCTTGTGTCTTCTATAAGACTAGTGGTTGTATCAGGCATTAACAGGTCGATCTTTTGGTGCAACGACAACCACACTTGTAACAGTATGGATTGGAGAAATGATGGTGGATGTGGAGTCTAGATCATAGATCATCCACATGCTGGTTTTCAAAAGGTGTTCTGTGGTCTATGAAGATGGTAGATGGTATGCCAAAGTGGAAAACAATGTGTTATAAGATGAACTTGGATATTTGGATGCCAATAGTGAGGGTGAGTGGAATTGCTTCAACCCACTTTGTGAAGTACTCTGTGGTTGTTATGATATACTTATGTCCATATGAGAAAAGGGGAGTGATTAACCCAATGAGATCAAGCCCCAACTTGAAAATGGCCAAGGTGGTGCAATGGGCTACAAGTCTTGTGCTGGTGCATGAATCAGATTTGCATTTTGCTGACATGGTAGATATTTCCTAACAAATTCACAAGTGTCATGCTCCATTGTAGGTCAATAGTACCTGACTTGAAGAAACTTAGTTTCTAGAACCATGCCACTCATGTTGGCACTGCAAATTCTAGCGTGGACCTTGTGTAAAGCCAGGATGACTTCATTTGAGTCTAAACACCTAGAGAGGATGTTATGATATCCTCGATGATAAAGTGTGTTAGCTACAAGAGTGTAATGGGAAGCTCTTTGAATTATGTTTTGGTGTTGGGTGTTGGTGAGATGGGGAGATATGATACCATTTTTTAGATATGCATGGATGTCATGGTACCATGGGGACTAAGGACCAACCAAGACACACACCATTTCTGAATCGACATTCTCATAAGAAGGCGTGTGTAGTTGCTCGACTAAGAATTTGTACTATGATGCATCATGAGGGATTTCCAATAAGGATATGATGGTCACCATTGTGTTGGATACTTTGTTTTAAAGCCTTGGTATCTGCATGAACTATAGATTTAGGAAATGCGCTTTCAGTCTATCCACCAGTTCTTTCTAGGGTAGCAACTTGTCATCCTTTGTTTAAAATTCATCTAGGACCTGATTGATAATTAGCTATGAATCTCCAAAAACTTCCAGTTCTATATTCCATTGGACGGTAGTTTTGAGGCTTAAGATGAGTGCCTCATATTATGCAATTTTATTAGTACATGGGAATCCTAATTTGAATGATTTTGGAATATAGCCACCTTGAGGTGTGATGAATAGGATTCCCACCCCTGATCCTTGTGATGTATAGGAGCCATCAAACTATAGCTTCCATATGGGTTGTTCTTCAATCATACATAGATGATCATCAAGGAATTCCATGATTAGTGGATATGCATCCACTAGAGGTGCTTCTGCTAGTTGATCGATAATTACTTTCCCTTTGATTGTTTTCTGGTCTATGTAATGGATGTCAAACTCACTGAGTATCATGACCCATTTTTCCATAAGGCCTGTGAGAGTTGTCCTAGATAGTAGATACTTGAGTGGGTCCACCTTTGAGATGAGCTTGATTATGTGGCTGAGCATGTAATGTCTAAGACTTTGAGTGGCGAAGACCACTACAAGGAATTCTTTATCCATTGGTGAATAATTAAGATCATAGCCAACTAGAGTTCAACTGATATAATACATGGCTCTCTCTTTGTTGTCATCATCATGTTGTGCTAAGAGTGCCCCCAGTGCTGTAGCGGTCGCCAAGATGTAGAGTATGAGAGGGCATCCTGAAATTGGTGGTACAAGGATGGGAGAGTTGGCTAGATACTCTTTTATCCTTTAAAAGCTTCTTTGATAGATAGGATCCCATTTGAAGCTTGTGTCCTTGTAGAGAAAATACGTGAAAGGTTGGCATTTGTCTGCTAGTTGTGATATAAATTGATGCACTAATTGAAGCTTTCCTTGTAGGCTCCTAAGTTTCTTGAGTGTTCTAGGAGGAGGCATTTCCGTAATGAATTTGACCTTTTGGGGATCACTCTCTATCTCACATTGTGATACTATAAAGACTAGAAGCTTTCCAAATGTGACACCAAAGACACACTTATTTGGATTTAGATTTAAGCCATAATGTTGGAGATGATCAAATGCACTTTCAAGGATGTCTAGGTGTTCACATCATGTCTTAGATTTTTCAAGAATATCATCCACATAGTCTTCCAAGATCTTGTGTATCACATCATGAAAGATGGTTGTCATTGCTCGTTGATAAGTGGCTCCTGCATTTTTTAGCCTGAATGACATCATGTTGTAGTTGAAGGTACCCCATGGTGTGGTGAATGATGTTTTGTGCTGATCTTCTTTTACTATTCAGATCTAATTGTATCCTGAGAAGCCATTCATGAGTGACAACATCTCATGGATCATAGTAAGATCTACTATCATGTCTATTTTAGGTAGCGGGAAATCATCCTTAGGAAATGCTTTATTTAGGTCCCTGAAGTTGGTACATATTCTTATTTCTCCAAAAGGCTTAGTGATAGGCACCATGTTAGAGATCCACTCTAAATAACCTATAGCTTTGATGATCTTAGCATCAAGGAGCTTTTCTAGTTCTATTTTTACCAATAGGGCTACCTTAGGATGCATCTTGCGTAGCTTCTGCTTTACTAGCTTGACATTGGGATCCACTATAAGATTGTGCACAACAAGATTTGGATCAAGCCCAAACATATGTGCATATGACCATGTAAAGTTGGTGGTGGCTTAGTGGAGAAGTACAGTGAGAACCATTTCTTCACCCTCAGTTAAAGATTCTATAATGTAGGTGATTCTTGGGCATTCTTCTATGCCCAAGTTAACTGGCTTAGTTTCCTCAATGATGATAGGAGACTACTTAGGTCTGTAATATTGGATGGGAGGAAGAGGAAAGTCTGCATCTTCTAGCACCTTATATAGGTTTTCACCAGAAGATACGCCCTTTATTTTCTCTTTTTTAGAATCAGAATGTGCCCCAAAGGGGTTTTCACATAAGGACTTGTTCTTTTCTATTTCTTTTTCAATTTTGTAGCTAGAGCTTGCCTCTTCCACAAAATATCCTTTAGGGTCAAGCTTGCAGACATTAAATGATTCCTGTTGATATTCTTGTTGGCCTGATGTTCCCATGAACCTTAGGAGTGCTTGTGTGCTTTGGAACTCATTGATATGTGTAACACTTGGTTGATCCTAGTCTATGAGTTCGGGGTGGATGAGGGGAAGTTCTATGACATTAATGGTGAGTTGATTGTAGACAATGGGTGGAATGAGGGAATGATGCTTCCAATGCATGACAGTATGCGAAGGGCTGGGGGTCTACATCAATGGTGACCTCAGTGCCTTGATGTGGGAATTTTATGCACTAATGATACATAGATGGTACAAATTTGATGGAATGGATCCATGGTCGGCCGAGGAGGATGTTAAATGGTAAATCAAGATCAACAACATGGAAGATGGTGTCTTGAGTTGCAGGACCTAGCTTGATAGGAAAAATAATGGTACCTTCAAAGGTACACTCTAAGTTATCATATGCCTTGATGGTGATGACCTCATGTGATATGTCAGCCTCTGTGAAACCTATTTGTTGAATGAACTTCAAAGTGCACAAGTTTAGGGCCAAGCCATTATCTATCATGACCCTTTTTATGGAAAAGTCTTAGATCATGATGAGGATGCGAAGGGGGAGATTGTGGTATGGATCAACAACTAGTATATCTAATGGTTTGAAGGAGAGAGCACAAGATGCTGATAAATGTCCCACAAGATTTTCAAATTGGATGGTATTTATGTCTATGAGGACATGTCCTTCTTGGAGGGCTCAGTTGAGGATATCTTGATGGATGGGTGAAGTGTGGAGAAGGTCAAGGATGGAGATTTGGGTAGGTGTATTCCCAAGATGTTCTATAAGGTTTTATTGTGCATTGTGTGTTGGCCTTGGATTGGCACCAGCGATAGATATCAGACCTTTGTGGGTAGTAACAACACACTAGCTATCTGCTCCTTTGACATGGATGACATTGACTGTGGGCTCAACTTAGGTTATACATCCAACAAATTTTTCATAGTTGATATGAGCAATAGTATAGTCTTTATGGTCAGCATGGTCTCCTTCCATGCCTTTGCCTTGGTTCTGGGGTGGAGGATTGGCATTAGCTTGGTTCTTCCCAGCATTGTGTTGTGGAAACATGTTCTGATAAATTTATAGATTGGCATTAGGCAAAGCTTGGGATGGTGTGTCCACTTAGATCTCTTTCCTATCAATGAGATCTTGGATGTAATGCTTTAGCTTCATGCACCTTAGGGTAGTGTGTCCTTTGACACAATGATAATCACAGTACTCATGATCTTTGTACTAGTTAGGTTTGGGAGTGGCATCATCAAATTACTGAGTTGGTGGGTAAGTGATTAGATTGGCCTTAGCCATTCGATGAAAGATTATGTCTAGAGGTTCACCAAGAGGTGTGAAGATTCTCTTTTGGTGAGTCTGGGCTTGAGGCCTATTCTGATTGGGAGTTATTGATATGGCATTAGTCGGATAGGTTGGATTCAGATGCTGGTTTTGAGAATGCTGCATGGGTTGCAGATTGATTAGCACTTGATATGGTTGTGGAGGTTTCTAATTGTTAGGTGCTTGTTGCTGTTGGTATGCAAGAGTTTGTGTAGAATTGACCACAACAATTTGGACATGCTTAGTGTTAATGGCTCCATTGGTAATAACATTCTTGTTTTGATTCCATTAACGGGGCTTGTCATTACTGGGCTTGCTATGGGAATCATCCTTGTAATGCTGGATTGTGCCTTCATCTAGGAGACCTTTTTCAATGTCTATCCCCTTTCTTTTGATATCTTGGTAAGTTTGGATGCAGTTCATCCTCATGAAGTGGGATAGTTTGGGATGCAGGTTATTGATAAAGATCTTGGTTAGATACATCTCAAGTGGTTGGTGTATCATCAAAAAATGGAAGCACTTCCATTTAGGACTAGTTTAGCCCTCTGAGTAAGTGGTTTGGGGTCATGTCAAGCACCTTGAGTGGGTCTTTGACTAGATTTGGCTTTTTCCCCCTATTCTGCTTCTCTCCTCACCTTTTTCTAGCCTTTTTCTAGCACATTATCCTAAGGATTTGAGATTCTTCACCTCAGGGTCAAGGTTGACCTTGACCCTAACCTAGGTCAGAGTTGACCTTGACCCTAACCCTGGGTCCAAATTTCAAATCCTGTAAGTTTGATGCAGGAGCATCTCGGGTCCTTAGCAATCTCCTTAGCAATCCTGTGTCACCAAAAAGAATTTGGAGTTTTGTTTGTGTTGCTCAATTTCTACTTTGACTGAGTTGGTCGGTAGTTGGTCAGTTTCCTTTGGTTATCAAGGGTCATTGGTTATTTCACTGGTGCTCGGCATTGTTTGTCTGCTTCTCAGTTATCTTGCTTACCGACGGGTTTAGTTTTGTTTCCTATTGTGGCCAACTTGTGCATTTATATTGGATCATGGAATTAATGTTGGAATCCATCATTGGGAAGAGTGTGGTCCCAAATTACCATTACTTCTATTAATTATGGATCTAAAGGCTGACTCAACTCAGTAGCTTCTTGTATAAATGTAGATGTTTGGTGGTAGTTTACGAGTTAGTTTTGGATAGAAGATAGAAGGCATTAGATTGGAGATTTCTGACAAATCCTCGCATGTTTGAGGACTTTTTTAATTCATTGTAATATTAGGCCTTAACTAGGAAGGCCTTATAGCCCCACATGTATGGTTCAAATTGATGATAATATATGAAAGGATCTGGAATTCTCTCTCTCACTCTTGTTGTTTATTGCTTCCACATTTGTGTTGTAGGCTTGGATCATTAGGGTGCACCATCCTTTGGCCCCTCTTGCTCCTTGCCTTGTGTCAGGTGGTATCAGAGCGAGGTGAGATCTTGATCTAGGTCTACGGATCTAGGTTTATAGGTTCCTTTTGAAGCCCTAGTTTAATTTTTGTTGGGTAGCAGATTGCGATATGACCTGCAATTGCAGCGGGTTGTTAAGATGGTTCATGGGAGGTGAGATGTAGATCCAGGATTGGTAGATATGCTAAGATAGATTGCTACTAGATTAGAAGCAATGGAAACAACCCAAAGAAGAGGCATACATCTTGAAGATGTTAGTGATGATGAAATAGAAGAATAGGTGAATGCAAAACCTGATCCTATTATGGATCAAGGTGAAGAAAGATTTTTGAAGGCTTTGACAAATCTGAAGTCAACACCACATTTAAATCCTCCTGAGTATAGTGGAAAGCTAGATTATGATGAATTAGTGTACTGGATCACTGAGATGGAGAAGTATTTTGAATATGAAAACATTCTTGACGATAAGAAGGTGAAGATTGTAAGAACAAAGTTGAAAAGTCATGCATCCTTATGGTGGGAACATCTACAATTAGATCAAAAAAGGAAAGGAAAAGAAAAAATCAAGGTATGGTGTAAAATGGTCAATAAATTGAAAGGAAAATTCTTACCCTGTGATTATCATATTAACCTAGTTCGGTGAATGCAAATTTTGAGACAAAAGGATAGCTCGGTAAAAGAGTATACTAAGGAATTCTATAGATTAGATATCAGATCTGGACATGATGAAGATGATGTGGAAAGAATCAGTAGATACCTGAATGGTTTGAGGGTTTCCATCCAAGAGGAAATTAGTATGGTCAAGTTGGAGAACATTGAAGAGGCTTATCAGTTTCCTTTGAAAGTTGAGGAGAAATTGAACAAAAGACATGAGAAAAGATAGAGAGGTTGTGGTGGTAGAGTCCCTAGAGGTAGAGGTAGATCTAATGGTAAAAATGGTAGATCTGAACCAGAAAAGACAAATCTAGATGAAGGCAAGACCGAGTGGAAAGGTGAAAGTTCTAGAGGTAGAGGTAGTAACTACCAAGGTGGTTATGGCAGAGGAAGTTTATGAGGAACTTGTTATAATTGTGGAGAAGAAGGACATAGATCTTTTGAAAGTACATAGGCTAGTAACAAGGTTGGTAGTAGTAGGAATGCTTTGGTGCAAGAAGAGTCATCGAATGAACCTGAGAAAGAAAATAACTTGATGGTAAGGAGAGTACTATGGAATGAAAGAAAGAAGGAAGATCTAGTAAGGAAAAGTTTGTTCAAGACCAGATGTAGAGTTTCTGACAAAGTTTGGAAGTTAATCATTGGCAGTGGTAGCTCGGAGAATCTGGCATCTGAAGAGATGGTCACAAAATTGTTTGGAAAGGTTGGTACATCCGAAGCCCTATCAAATTTCATGGATCAATGATGAACATACACTCTTGGCAAGTGAACAATGTTATGTGAATTTGAAGATTGGAAAATACTATGATAAGGTTTTAAGTGATATCATGCCTATGGATTGTTGTCATATTTTGTTGGGTAGACCTTGGCAATATGATAGACATGCTATATATGATGGGAGATTGCATAAGTATACTATTGTGGCTGATGGAAAGAAACAAATCTTGTTACCATTGATGGAAGAACCTGTTAGTAATATTTGCACATTTGTGAAAGTTTGCTTGATGGAAGGAAGAAAGTTTGTTAAATCATTAAAGAGGAATGATGTATGTTTTGCTATGATTCCTAATAAGCCGAGTAAGAAAATAGAGGATGATGTCCCTAAGGAGATTGATAAGTTACTCACTGAGTATAGTGATATCATTTTTGATAATGTACCTGATGGTTTGCCACTGAAGAGAAGCACTGATCATTGTATGGATCTAATCCCTAGAGCTAGTTTACCAAATAAGGCACCTCATTGGTTGACACCTACCAAGAATCAAGAATTGAACCGATAGATTCAAGAGTTGCTGGAGAAAGTTTTGATCAGAGAAAGTTTGAGTCCTTGTGCAGTACCTAATGTATTGGCACTGAAGATGAATGGAGAATGGAGAATGTGTACTGATTCTAGAGAAATCAATAAGATAACAGTGAAGTATAGGTTTCCTATACTAAGAATGGATGATATAATGGATAGTTTGACTAGAGAAAAGTATTTCACAAAGATTGATTTGAAAAGTGGGTATCATCAGATTAGAATCAGAGAAGGTGATGAATGTAAGATTGCTTTCAAGATGAAGGAAGGTTTGTATGAGTGGTTGGTTATGCCTTTTGGTTTAACTAATGCATCGAGTACTTTTATGAGGTTGATGAATGAAGTTTTGAAGAAATTCTTGGGTAAGTTTATGATTGTATATCTTGATGATATTATGATATTCAGTAAGACCAGAGAAGAACATTTGTTTCATGTTAGATAAGTTTTGCAGAGATTGAAAGATGAAAAGTTGCTGATAAATATGAAAAAGTGTTCATTCATGAAGGAAGAGATTTTTTATTTGGATTTGTTATTTTAGCTAATGGTTTGAAGATGGATCTTGACAAGGTTGAAGCTATTTTGAATTGGCCTACACCTGTGAGTGCTAGTGAGGTAAGATCATTTCATGGTTTGGAAAATTTTTACCGAAAGTTCATAAGGAATTTTAGTTCAACTTGTAATGCTATGACTGAGACTATGAGAAGAGACAAAAGATAATTCAAGTGGACGTATGGAGCTGACAGAAGTTTTGAGACTCTGAAACAGAAGGTTGCTGAATTACCTATTTTGGCATTACCTGATTTTAGTAAGGTATTTCAAGTAGAATGTGATGCAAGTGGAAGTGCAATTGGAGCTGTGTTGAGTCAAGAAGGTAAACCTGTTTCTTTCTTTAGTGAAAAGTTGAATGATGCTAGAAGATAATATTCTATGTATGATCAAGAATTCTATGCTATTGTTCAAGCACTAAAAAAATGGAGACATTATTTGATATCGAGTGAATTTGTGTTGTATACTAATCATAAGGCTTTACAATATTTGGGTAGTCAGAATAAGTTGAATCAGAGACATATGAAATGGGTTGAGTATTTGCAGAGTTATACATTTGTGATAAAGCATAAGAGTGGAGTCACTAACTAAGTTGCTGATGCATTGAGTAGAAGAAGATCTTTGTTGACCGAGATGAAAATTGAAGTTCTTGGTTTTGATGAGATGAGAGGTTTGTATGAAAATGACCCTGATTTTTCTAAGCCATGGAGAAAGTGTAGAGCACCTATTCAAGATCAACAAGATACTAAATGGGATGAATATTTTATTCAAGAAGGTATTTTGTTTAAAGGTATTCAATTATCTATACCGAGAGGAGTAATGAGATCTAATTTGATAAAGGAGAAACATAGTAGTGGTTCGGCTAGACATTTTGGTATTAACAAAACATGGAATTTGCTTAAGGAGAAGTACTATTGGCCACAGTTGTATAGAGATGTTCAATTTTTTTTGAAAAGTTCTAGTATTTGTCAAGTAGCAAAAGGAGTAAGTCAGAATACTGGATTGTATACACTGATTGCTATACCTGAGAAACCTTGGATTGATATCAGTATGGATTTTGTTCTTGGCTTACTGAAGACAGTAAGAGGTAATGATTCTATATTTGTTGTTGTGGATAGATTTTCTAAAATGGCATATTTTATACCTTGTAGAAAGACATTAGATGCAGTACATGTAGTAGATCTTTTCTTTAAGGAAATTTTCAGATTGCATGGATTACCGAGGAGTATTCTCTTTGACTGAGATAGTAAATTTATTTGATATTTTTGGAAAACACTTTGGAAGAAATTTGGCACCGAGTTGAAATATAGTTCTACATTTCACCCACAAATTGATGGACAGACTAAGGTTGTGAACATAAGTTTGGGAAATATTTTGAGATGTTTAGTTGGAGACACACCAAGTAATTGGGATTCTTTGTTAGCACAAGCAGAGCTTGGATACAATAATTCAATGAATAGAACTACTAGAAAGATACCATTTGAGATTGTGAATGGCACACAACCAAGAGGAATATCTGATTTGAGAGACATTGCTGATGAGAATAAGAAAAGTGCTGAAGGGGTAAAGTTTGCTAAATACATGAAGACATTGCATGAAGATGTGAAGCTGAAGCTGGAAGACAGTAATCAGAAATACAAAGACAGAGCTGATAGATCAAGAAGACATAAAATATTTGATGTTGGTGATGAAGTGATGGTTCATTTGAAGAAAGGTTGGTTTCTTGTTGGAACATATGGGAAGCTGAAGATGAAGAAGTTTGGACCTTGCAAGATTCTAAAGAAATTTGACAGTGGAAATGCATGAGATTGAGTTACCTGATGACATGGACATATCACAAATTTTCAATATTGCTGATTTGTATGAGTATCATGAACTCGATGAAGGAGTGATAGTACCGATAGAATATCCTAAGAAGAAGAATGATGAAATGGAATAGATTTTGAAGGAAAGAGTTGGAAAAAGTACAAGAGGAAAATAATACATGGAATATCTGGTTAAGTGGAAGAATAGACTGATGGAAGATAGTTCATGGATTTCATAGTCTGCGTTGGATGCAGCTCAGACTAGACCTACCAAATGATTCAGAGAATCATTTCGAAACAACCCAAGGTGTCTGATGCAGGAGCATCTCAGGTCCTTAGCAATCCTATGTCACCAAAAAGAATTTGGAGTTTTTTTTGTGTTGCTTGGTTTCTACTTTGATCGAGTTGGTCAGTAGTTGGTTGGTTTCCTTTGGTTACCAAGGGTGGTTGGTTATTTCACTGGTGCTTGATATTGTCTATCTACTGCTCGGTTATCTTGCTTACTGACGGGTTTAATTTTGTTTCCTGTTGTGGCCGACTTGTGCATTTATATTGGATCACATAATTAATGTTGGAATCCATCATTGGGAAGTGTGTGGTCCTAGATTTGACTGTTACTTCTGTTAATTTTGGATCTGAAGGTTGACTCAACTCAGTAGCTTCTTATATAAATGTAGATGTTTAGTGGTAGTTTAGGAGTCAGTTTTGGATAGAATATAGAAGGCATTAAATTGGATATTTTTGAAAGATCCTCACATGTTTGAGGACTTCTATAATTCATTGTAATATCAGGCCCTAACCGGGAAGGCCTTATAGCCTGGCATGTATGGTTCAAATTGATGATAATATATGAAAGGATCTGGCATTCTCTCTCTCACTCTTGTTGTTTTTTTCTTTCACATGTGTGTTGTAGGCTTGGATCATTAAGGTGCACCATCCTTTGGCCCCTCTTGCTCCTTGCCTTGTGTCAAATTTTCCAGATTTTGGGCTTTGGAAAGTTTTATTTCCCGCTTTCGGGTCGGCTGTTTCAGATTTCAAAATAGTAAACTCTTAAATTATATTTAATCTAGGTCCATTTCTAGGGGTTAATGCTTAATTGGAATTTAATTCTCCTATTTTGACCTCTCTAAAAGTTTGTGCCCTAGACTAGTATAAAAGGAAACCTTCCTCTCTCATTTTCACATCCACCATCCATAGAATTCAAGCAAGTGAAATCAATTGATCAAGAAATCATCAAGAAAGAAAGAAGGAGAAGGAAAGAATTCAAGAATTCATTCATCCTCAAAGAATTCAAGCATTCAAGCATTCAAGATCCAATTCATGAAGGAGATCCATTAATAGCCATTGAAGGATTCAATCTCTTTGGAGCCCTCTTGTTGAAGATTTCTCCATCTATTTCCATTCAAGCTTCTTCCTCTTTCAAGATCCATTCAAGATTGGTGTTGAAGATCTAATGCGATTGATTTGAAATATCCCACATAAAATTCTACATTCATTTGGAGCCTCCATTCTTGTGGATTCAAGGATTCGAATCCTCCACAAGGACTTCAATATAAGCAAGGTAAATTGTTCCATTTACTTTGTTTATTGCTACAATTTCAATTATATTTCAAGATTAATTCCAAAATTAGGGTTTGACCAAGGCAAACCCCTCATCCAAGAAACAAAACCATTTTTCTTACAGGTATAGGTACACGACAAGGAATTGCAATTCAGATCTGAACACTCTTTTCGATGAACTTTCAAGATTTATGAACTAAATTTCCGTCAGAGTAGTACATGTCAAGGGAAACTTTTAGGGGTAAGATTATGCCCCAGGGTAAGATCTTACCCTTATCTTGGGTCAAGGTTGACCTTGCTCAAGAAAACAAAAGATTTCTAGGTTTTCTCTATTTTTGTGTTTCCAAGCCAAATTTGGTTGTAGAATTTCCCAAAAAATGTGTACAGACACCAGAAAACATCATTTTCTAGATCAGTTCTATTTTGAGGTTAGTTTTTGCCTTCAATTCAATCAAGATTTCAATACATACTTTCTATAACATTATATAAGGTTTTCTTCTTTCTTCATATTCTTCATCGATTGATTCATTTGTGCATTAACCATTCTCTTTTGGTTGATCAATTTGGATCTTTCCTTTGGGAATTTGGATTAAGAAGTAGATCTTACATTCCCCCACACCTATCCACTACACTAATTTCTATTACATCTTTAAGATATAGTTTATATCATACATTTTTGGTGAACCCGCGATAGACAACTCTTTCTTTTATGGTGTTAGATTTTGCATATATTAGATTTATTTTATGTGTTTTCATCTCATATAAAATTAAAATACAAAAACATTCATTTATTCATCCTTTGTGTTTTCCTAGTTTAGTTCATTTGCATTGTGTTGGTATATGAGCTTTACTACCTCTAGTCCTACTTATAATATTTTAGTTAGATGAAGTCATAGACTTATGGGTGCCTTTGATCCTGAGTCTTCCTCTCCTTTTCTTAGGATCCCGGATGATAATTTGATTATTCATGATTCCAATCCTATTATGGAGAAAAATTCTTCTCACTCATCTCATGATGAGGATGATGCTTTAAGAGTTCCTCCTGAACAAGTCCAAAAACTTTCAACCAAACTTGATAAAATGGGTAATTGGATTATTCAAGAAAACCATAATCAAGATTCTATTCAAGCTATAGAGGCTCTTAAGAAATTCCTTCATGATAGTGATCAAGGTGTCAACCTCCTATGTGGTATCACTCATCTTGTGCATTCAAATGTTAAACCTTTATCTCAAGAAGCTCAAGATTTAGGATTCACTCCTCCTATCACTAGTGTGGAACCTTCTTCTATTCCTTTACCTAGTGTTCCTACTTATACTCCTCCTTTGGTGACTACGATGGTTCCCTCACTTCCTATGATTGTTCCTCCTATGTCCCTTCTTACTTCACAACCTTCTTACCATAATGTTCCTTTTACTTATTCCAATCCTCTTCCAACTATGGTCCCAAGTGTTCCTCCAGTTGTGTCTTCCATTCCTGCTGCTTCATACACTTTACCTAGTGTTTCTAATGTTTATATGCCTCCTATTTCCTCTAATGATTCAAAAATCATCAATTTAGCTCAAACTATGTCCTCTTTATAACAACAACTTGCATCCTTGACTCAATCCAAGTTTAGCATTCCTACATGTGACATGAGAAGTCCTTTATCCCTAGACATCATTCATGCTCCTGGTCCTCAACAAGCTGATATGCCTCATCTTGAGAATTACAATGGTAAGGGAGACCCTGTTACTCATGTTAAAACATTTCAAATCCTTTTTAGTGACTATGCTCATGACCATACGATTTTAGCCAAGTTATTTGCTAGAACTTTTTAGGACAAGGCCTTACAATGGTATTGTTCCTTGCCTCCTTATTCTATTGATTCATTTCCAAAACTTGCCAATGTTTTTATTCAACAATTTCAAAATAACATTGGTCCGCAAGTGTCCTTAACTAATTTGATGCATTGTAAACAAAACACTAAAGAAAAATTGACTGAATTTATTGGTAGATTTAAGCATTTGCATGCTCAGATTTCTTATCCTGTTCCTGATATGGAGATTCAATGTATGTTTATTTCAAATATGCAAAAGGATATTAGAGATAAGATTCTGCTTATTGAATTTACCTCTTTTCAGCAACTTTGTGCAGTGCTTCATCATTATCAATTACAAGTGAGTCAATTTGAGAGCAACACTCCAATGGATCCTATTCCAGTTGATAAGAGTGATGCTACTCCTAATCCAAACAAATTTCAAAAACTCAACAATTATGTTAAGATAAATAAGCAAGTGAATGCAATTCCTGATCAAGTTGTTGTTGTATCCCACAATGCTACTTCTGCATCCACTGCTTTTCATTTGAATCGTACGTTTACTCCTCTCTTTGAATCTTTACATTCTATTATGAATAGGTTGTTAACTACTAATATGATTACTTTAAATCCTATTTGACCTCTTTTACCTACTATAGTGGCATCCAAATCCTTTGATCCTAAAGCCTTTTATCAATACCATCATCAAATTGGCCATGATACTGAGAAGTGTTATTCTTTAAAGCATAAGGTTCAAGACTTAATTGATTCTAATGCCTTATCTGTAGATAATTTTGATGGTAATGGGAACAAATATATCTCTCCTCCTAATAAAAACCTTCAAATCTATATGAATCCTTTTCCTACAGATGATACTAATACCATTTCTCAGCCATCTTCTGTGGATATTTTTTATGATTCAAAGATGGATGATCTTAATCATATTTTTAACCATGTGGAACATGTTGTATCTCCACCTCAGCCTCAATCCCAATCTCAACCTCAAGTTCCACCTCAACCTAAACCTCAACCTCAACCAAAACCTTGAAAACAACCTAAGAATAAAAGACCTTAGGAACTCTTGATTACCTTTGATGATTCTAAGATTATTAAAGCTCTTGATGGTCCCCTTTACATTTATGCTAGGATTTCTCATATACCTATGCGTGGTTGTCTTATTGATCCTACATCCTTAGTCAATTTTATTATTGAAGAAAATATTTTTATGAAGATCTTGCAACATGATTCTTACGATACATCTGATGTGTGGATTCAAACTTGTAATGGTTTTCTTTCTCCATCATTTGGTTCTATTAACTTGCCTGTTGAACTTGGTGGTAAAATTGTGAACACTACCTTTGTTGTTGTTCCTACTTCTGATCAATTTCAAGTTAAGCTTTCTTTGCATTGGTTGAATTCCATGCATGCTATTGCTTCTCCTATCCATAAGTGTCTTAAATTCATTCATGATTAAGTGAAGATGATTAATCATAATTTATATCAACATTCTAGGCCCAGGGATTGTGCTATACTTGACTTCTTTTGGCCTTCATTACCTAATTCATGTCCTTCTCAACTTGATAAACTCTTTTTCTCATATCAAGCCTATAAGTATCACAATATTCTTGAGTTAATTATGCCTTAGATAGATCTTAACCATGGTCTTTTTCCTATGCCTTCCATACCTCCTTTATCCATGGATTCTAGTTCTGTTAATCAAGATCCTAGTGTTGCTTTTCAGCCTACTGAAAACTCTACCGATCCACCTATAGAACTTGTGAAGGAGCCAACAGTTGTCCCTACAAGTTATCAACATATCTCAAATATGAAAAAATGTAACTGATCTGCTAATGAACGTCATAAGAAGCATTGGGCTCAAGCTAAGGTCCATGCCTCTATTATTCAAAGTTCTTTACCTTCTTTTCATAAATCTATGCATGATGTGTTAGAAGAAGTTCATAATAATAATGATGTTAAGATGCATGATTATGATGATTCTATTCATATCTTGGATCCTACTTTGATTAATCTGGATGAAGAAGATACTCTTGATGATACTAATGATGTTAATGATTAATATGAAACTATTGACATTGACATTGATTTGCCAAATATGCTTTCATCACAATTGATAATTACACATAGTATCAAACATTATGATTCTCAAGAGGATCCTTGTTTGGAACTGGCTATCATTCCTACTATATTGGATATAGTCCCTCTTGTGAGTTTCCTACCTTCCCAAAATGATATAGAATGAGATAAAAAGAGTAGGCATCACACTTGATTGACTTGTCCTTCATGGTAGCTTTTCATGTGTTTGTTTGTCATACTGTTTCTCCTGTAATGTGTTTGCTAAATGTTTGTTAGATTCTTTCATATGACCCTTGTTACTTTGTTGGTGCAAGGTGATATAGGAATTGAATCTATTGTACATCTCCTCTATATGTATCTCTATTCTTCTATATGTTGTTTCATGTTATGTTGTACTTGTGCCATTTTTTGTAAATGTCTCCTTGTGTAGTCTACTTGGATTTGCAACTTGGTAGCACTGATTATTTTTGGTCTCCATGTTGTGATCAAAAAAGACTCTTCTTCATAACTCTTATGTGTTCTTTCCTCCATTGTGATTGTAGTTCTACTTTATTTGGGGAATGATGTCAATTCATTTGCAATAATATCATATATATATTATCTTATGATCATAATGACCCCATGAAAGGTAGATCCCTTCTATGTTCTTTGTATGTTTATGTGGTATTTCCCTTGATTTATCTTTTCTTGGGGGCATCTCATAGTGGAAACGTAATCAGTGGAGTTGTTTATGTTTCCATTCAAGCCATTGCTCCTGTTAAAGTGTTAGCAATGAATTTAATGTGCGGGCATACACTATGATCACCTATTGCACACATGCACTTTCAATATATATATATATTTCAAGGCACTTCTCTCCCTTTATGGATTAGTGACTAATCCTTAAAGCACAAATTTTTATCTTATAGGATCTCTTGATCCCTCTAGTTTCAAATTTTTGATCCCTTAAGGTTGGAGGTGTCCTTAAGACTGGATCTCTTTTGTTTTTGGCTTTACTTTTTTGGAATAGAATACTCCTAAAGGTGAATCCTTGATGGGATGACTAGTGAGTAGCCACATTAACTAGGTGGTTCAATTCCATCTTTCCAGTTGCACAGTTTCCTTGTGTGGTTCACAATGGGACATAAGTTCTCATTGGGTGATGTAATCACACCCTCTTCTCTCTCTTTTCTAGAGATGTCTCTCTTATTGTAATGTTGGAGTTGATGAAGACTTGAGCCCCTGGGGGCTTGAGGATTCCTTTTTCCCTTTGTTTTCAATAAGATTATCTTTTTCATTGTGATCTCCTTTACCAAGAGTTTGCATCGAGTCCATACTCTTGCTAAAGTGGGGGCTAAATATGTTGTCAAAAAATGGAAGCACTTCCATTTAGGACCGGTTTAGCCCTCTAAGTAAGTGTTTTTGGGTCATGTCAAGTGCCTTGAGTGGGTCTTTGACTGGATCTAGCTTTTTCCGCCTATTCTACTTCTCTTCTCACCTTTTTCCAGCCTTTTTCTGGCACCTTATCCCAAGGATCTGAGATTCTTCACCTCAGGGTCAAGGTTGACCTTCTGGGTCAAGGTTGACCTCGACCCTTACCTAGGTTAGAGTTGACCTCGACCTTGACCCTTGGTCCAAATTTCAAATCCTGAAAGTTTCTGGATGTTGGGCTTCAGAAAGTTTTATTTCCTGCTTCTGGGTTGGCTATTTCAGATTTTAGAATGGTCAACTCTTGAATTATATTTAATATAGGTCCATTTATAGGGGTTAAGGATTAATTGGAATTCAATTCTCCTATGTCAGCCTCTCTAGAAGTTTGTGCCCTAGACTAGTATAAAAGGAAGCCTTCCTCTCTCATTTTCACATCCACCATCCATAGAATTCAAGCAAGTGAAATCAAGTGATCAAGAAATCATCAAGCAAGAAAGAAGGAGAAGGAAAGCATTAAAGAATTCATTCATCCTCAAATAATTCAAGCATTCAAGCATTCAAGATCCAATTCATCAAGGAGATCCATTGATAGCCATTGAAGGATTCAATCTCTTTGGAGCCCTCTTGTTGAAGATTTCTCCATCCATTTCCATTCAAGCTTCTTCCTCTTTCAAGATCCATTCAAGATTGGTGTTGAAGATCTAATGAAATTGATTTGAAACATCCTAGATACAATTATACATTCATTTGGAGCCTCCATTCTTGTGGATTCAAGGATTCGAATCCTCCACAAGGACTTCAATATAAGTAAGGTGAATTGCTCCATTTACTTTTTTTATTGCTACAATTTCAATTATATTTCAAGGTTAATTCCAAAATCGGGGTTTGACCAAGGCAAACCCCTCATCCAAGAAACAAAACCATTTTTCTTGCAGGTACAGGTGTGGGACAATGAATTGCAGCTAAGATTTGAACACCCTTTTTGGAAAACTTTTGGGATCCGCGAATAGAATTTCCATCGAAGTAGTATAGATCAAGGTAAAATTTTAGGGGTAAGATTGTGCCCTAGGGTAAGATCTTACCCCTATCTTGGGTCAAGGTCAACCTTGCTTAGAAAAAAAAAAGATTTCTAGGTTTTCTCTATTTTTGTGTTTCCAGGCCAGATCCGGTTGTAGAATTTCCCAAAAATGTGTACAGACACCAGAAAACAATATTTTTAGGATCAGTCCTATTTTGAGGTTAGTGTTTGTCTTCAATTAAATCAAGATTTCAATACATACTTTCTATAACAGAATATAATGTTTTCTCCTTTCTTCATATTCTTCATCGATTGATTCATTTGTACAATAACCATTCTCTTTTGGTTGATCAATTTGGATATTTCCTTTGGGAATTTGGATTAAGAAGTAGATCTTACATTCCCCCACACCTATCCACTACACTATTTTCTATTACATCTTTAAGATCTATTTTATATCATACAATTGGTATGATAACCTGGTAGTGAGGTTCTGCCATCGTTGCAAATAGTTGGCTAGGCTTTCTCCTCCTTTCTATTTTGAGTTGCAAAGGTCCACTAAAGACAACTCATACTCAACATTACGGGCATAATGGGTGATAAACTTTTCAAAAAGCTCGACAAAGGTTGAGATTGTCACGTAGGGTATTTTGTAGAACCACTCAATAAAAGTTTCTCCCAAGCTTTTGGGAAATAGGCGCATAAGGTAATTATCACTATATGCCACTTCTTGGCATGCCATATAGAACTCTTTAATGTGGCTTACTGGATCTCCTTTCCCTTGATATTTATCGAATTTGGGTGTCTCAAAATATTTAGGAAAAGAGATAGCTGTGATCAATTTGTCAAAGGGATAGGGACAAACCTCCTCGAATTTGAAGGTCTTTCTCTCTATTCTAGCTTTTAGCTCTTTAAGAGAATTATTCATCTCTTCACACTCGGTATTGATCGACATTGGAGTGGGTACTCCCATTGGAAAAGGATTTAATGGTGTTGGAAAAAAGGGATGATTTTGAGGTGGATATGGAGATTTCCCAATAGGATAGGTGGATTGGAATGGATATTGGGGTGATGGTTGCTGGGGAGGATATTGCTACTAAGGTGTGGGAGTGTATTGTTGTGGAGGATATGAAGTGGATTGTTGCTATTGGGGGACAATGGGATGTTGCAGTTGTGATGGGTAGGATGATGCTTGTTGTTGTGGAACAATAGGATGTTGTTGTTGTTGTGCTGGGAAGTGTTTCTGCAGTGGAAGAGGCTGATGGAATGGTGCATCTTGCTAATAGGATGGTCATTGGTGCACTTGGCTGATGTAGGTAGGATGCATTCTTGCATTTCTTAGGGGTGGAATGGATGTTGGGAAGCTAGTGATAGGAGGTGGTTGCACAAGGTAGCTGGTGAGGTAAGATGAACTTTGTTGTTGTGGTGGCGATACTACTTGAGATGTAGTGGGTGGCATGGACAAATAGTTGGTGCACAAAGGAAAGGATGAAGCTGGAGGAGGTTGTGATTGTTGTTGTTGTGTTGTTTGAGGAAAAGTGGCTTGTTGGTTTGTAGGCATGGATATGTGAGATTGGGTAGGTATGCCTAAGGCTTGCATTTCTTCTTGAGTGAGGCCCCAATGAGAACCGGTTCATGGTGGGAGTTATGATGTAGAGAATGTTGGAATGAAAATGTGGGGATTTGTGATGTAGATGGTGGATTCTAAGACCCCATGGAGGGCATCCCCATTGTGAAGGCAACTTGTTGGGCTTGTGTATTGGAAATGAAAGGTGGAAGTGGAACATATGATTGGTAAGTGGAAGGAAATGCTTGAGTGGCCCATGAAAAGGGTGATGCTGATGTGGAGGCTTGCTAAGAAAAGGAAGGAAATGATTGTGTTTCCCTCGGAAAGGGTGATGTTGATGTGGAAATTTGTTGGGTAAAAGAGGGAAATATTTGCGTTATCCCTGGAAATGGTGATGCTGATGTGGAAGTTTGTTGGGTAAAGAGGGAAATGTTTGCATTGTCCCTGGAAATGGTGATGCTACTTAGCTCATGGATGGTGGAGGAATTTCTTGTGTAGTGGATTGTGTAAGAGGTGGCAGTTGGTTTTGTACAAAGCTTTGGGCTTGGGTGATGGCTTGAGATACCATACAAGATGATGATGTTCCCATAATGGAAAATGGAGTGGATTGTGTCACTACTTGTTTTGTAGGACTTGTAAAGCTAGTTTGTAGAAGATGGGGAATGGGTGAGGCTTCCTGAGATATGTGCAAGTTGGGATCAGGGATGTGTTGGATCATGGGAGTATAGGCTTCTGCTAGGATTTGGATGGTGTTTATG
Source organism: Chamaecyparis obtusa (assembly GCA_027943335.1). NCBI lineage: Eukaryota > Viridiplantae > Streptophyta > Pinopsida > Cupressales > Cupressaceae > Chamaecyparis > Chamaecyparis obtusa. Next base: position 1,102,379 of record BSBK01003984.1, read on the forward strand.
GGAATGCGAGGTTGGAGATGTGGTGGAATGGAAGTACCTTCTTGTGCAAAGTTAGCCAATATGGCTTGTCGATTTTGATCAATAAGTGCACTTACTATTTGTGCATGCCCCAGATGGCTCATGAATGTTTCCATGGAAAATGAAGTGGGGGTTCTATTGGGCTCATCCCATACATTCTCAATTTGTGGGATTTGTGGATTGTAGGTTACCATTGCATTGGTAGGATTGTTAGGATCATATGAACTAGTAGCCAGGTTGGGATCCATATTCCTTCTCCTCTTGGATCACATCTCAGTAGTCATGGAATGTAGATCTAAGGATGAAAATGCAGATGCTAGGCAGATGCAAGAACTCTAAGGATGATGGATGAAGATCTAAATAATCTCTAAAGATGGTGGATTTCTAGGATGTGATGCACATACTTGGATCAACTTAAGGATGGAAAGATGTTGAAAGATGGTGGGATGTTGGATTTGGATCAAGTAGATGATGGACAATTGGTGGAAGATGGTGGAGGATTACTAAGTGTCGGTCAAATGAGTTGTTGATTCCTGATGTAGGATCAAATAGGATTGGATTTTCAACCTAGGATAGACTAATGATCTTCGACTGACAAAATTCTTATCAATGCACGCCAATCTCTTTCTTGAGATGATGAGGCTTACAAGGACAAGTATGGATTCCCTAGACAATGCTCTATCAAAAGGTGGAGATTTCTGATTTAGGATAATGATTGAAAGAAACTCAAAGGATAAGACACTAAGTGTTTGGGATTGGATTTGGTTCAAGGATGGTGGGTTTCTTACTTGGATGTTGGATTCTGGGATTTGGATCAGGATGAAGGATAATGACAAGGATTCTGATTTATGGATTGCTAATGGAAAGATGATGAAAGGATGATTGAATGATGCTATTTCTTATAGGATGACCTAGATGTAGCTAAAAAAGGGATGACTTATGATGAAACTAAGAAGATGTAAAAAAATGTACCTAAGGATGAATGGTGATGCAATAATGAGTCTAAGGATGATCTAGAATGTAATGGATGTTGAGATATGATAGTGATATTCTGAAGGAATGGTGGATATATGACGGGGCCGAACTAGTCTTCGCTCTCTAGGTTGATATAGTGACAATTAACCTAGAATCGGTATGCAAATTATTTCACTCTAGCATTATAGCCCATGTTATCTAGTTTCTCTTGATACTTATCTTCTGGTTGGATTGCCTCTAGGATGGGTTGGTGATATTTTAGGTCTCTTTCTGCAATCTTCTTCTCTTGATAGACTTAGGAATTGGGAAGCTTAGCTTTCTTGTGTTTGGTCAAATTGGACATAGATTTTGGCAATTGGATTGAATCAAGGTTCTTGGGTATTTGATTTTGAAGGACCTTTTCTGCAAGCATGTTTGAAAGATTTTGATCAAGTTTTGGCTCAATTTTGATGTCTCCAATGGAAAAGGATAAACTTAACAAAGACACTTTGAAAACAATCCTGACAAAGGACAAAGCAACTTTGTGGGATACAAGAAAATGATTTACCACTAAATCTGATGATGCTTTCGAAAGATGTGTATGTTTTGATAGATGTTTGCAATGAGTTTGTAACTTCAAAAACACTTCAAGAAGAACTACCTAAGGGAAGGATAGTAACAAAGTCTTTTCCCATGACTTGATACCCCTAAAAGGGATACATATGGTGAGTGTCTTAAGGTGATCCAGGAAACCACAGGGATTGATCCTTGTACAAAGATTTTGATACCTTCGGGAGTAGATCAGGAAGCCTCTGATTTAACAAGTGTCTAATTAGGTCTGTGGTGTCCTCCCAATCAGTTTGTACATGTGTGACTCACTTAAGAGCCTAGTTGACCATGCCAAAATAGTAGGGATATTCACCTACATTGGGCTACCATCAACATGCATCGCCCAAGCTTGAGGGGATGAAGCAAGAGTTTGCTCAACACTTTATTTCTACACTGGTCGGGAAGTACTAGTTTGAAGTCATTCTCCAAATAGGAAGTGCTTCTCTCTCTGGACAGGCTTCTCTAGAAGTAAAACAAGTGAACTCATCCAAGTTCAACCTTTTTTACGTCACTTAGATTTAAATGGGATTCATAGAAATATGAAAAACTCCTAAAAACACATCATGAAGAGTTCATTTTCCAATTTGATTAAGTTTTATTTTATGCTATGACCTTCAAACACATATGATTTAGGATGCAAATTTCATTCCTTGAAAACAAAAAATCCTTTTAAAAAGATTTGCAAGAGTTTTTTCCTTTTAGCATTCAAGAATTTTTTCCTTTCTAGGACTAAAAGAATGAAGTTTGCTTTGATTTGTCTTTGACCTCCTTTTTTTCACTCAAGATTGAATGTGATTTAAAAATTAAATGAAATAATTGATTTTTATTTGGTTCATCCTTTAGAGTCATTCAACATTTGTTTGATTGATTTCAAGCACTAAAATGAAATGTTTTATTGCATTGATTTTCTTTTATCCCTTAGGCATTCAAGACTTGGTTGTTGTTCATTTTAAGCACCAAAAAAAGTGTGTAAGATTTGCCTTGTTCAATTTTGTCCTTAGTTAATTTTAAGCCCAAATTGAAATGATGAGGTATTATGAGTTCATACAATGTTCATTTTAAGACCTTAGGATTAAGTGTGTTAATTCTATTTTTTATCATTAATTCATGATCCCGCTGACTCTTCCTAATTTTCAAGATAGAATCTGGTAAATTTGTCTACAAATTTTGATAGACCTCTGATCCATCTTTCTGGTGCTTCTTGAATCGTAAAAAATGGAGCTCATATGCAAAAGTTACAAAGGTTTTCGTGAAAGTGCCTCTTTATGGATTTTTTTGGAAAATAAGCCAAGATCCCACAAGAAGAAGTAGAAGGAATAGAATAATAATAATAATAATAATAATAATAATAAGAATAATTCCAAATGCTCCCTCAACCTACAAGCTTGAAAAATCAGAAAAAATACTCCAAACCACATTAGAATGTTAGTAAAGAACCTGTGAAGTGGGTCCCACCGGCATGTCAAAATGTGTGCAGAGAGAACCTAACCTATTTAGAACAGGTGTAGACATTCAAACATTAGTTAATCAAAGTCTAACAGCATATTCCTAAACATATAGAGAAAACTATTCGCAAAGACATTTAGATAGAATTGAAACGAGAGCACCCTGTCACCGCTTGATTTGTTCTTGATTTAGGGATGTGGGTGTGCTCTCAAAAAACTTGGAACAATTCCCTAATGTAGATTAGGAAAGAATAGGGTGGATTATAGACCATAAGAACCCCATAGTGGCACAAAATCATGTATAGTTCACCTGATTTTCCCGTAAGGCCTTAAGGATCCTAGTGAAGATGAAATGCAAACTAGGCTACAAATGATTAATCTAGAGTTGATTTTAATCCAAATGAAACATGATATGATGCTGAAATGATTAGAAAGGCTTAAAAAAGAACTAGATTCAATCCATTAAGCTATTCTAAGATGATCTATAAAAGCATAAAATAGAGTTAATCTAACAAATATGATAAAAAGCTTAAGATCTAGGAGTAATCTAGCATTATAACACTACTATGAAATGGTTATGTGAATTGGTGAATTTCTCTAAGAAGTGAGGGTATTTATAGGATTTGATGAAGGGCTTGGGTTAGGTAGTGGAGTTAGGGTCAGAGTCAGGGTTTGGGGTAGAGTTTGGGGTATAGTTAGGGGTAAGGTTAGATGGATAAGGGTTAAGGTTACTCACACATGTGTGAGCAACACTAGGGAAGTGTGCATAGGGAATCAAGTGGAAGGAAGAGTCATGGTCCTCATTTATGAGCTTTTAAGAGCTTTAAAGAGTGTGTAAGAGGCCATTAATGAGTCTTTAAGGCTCATTAATGAGGGGGTTTGACCAAAAGTCAAAGAAGACTGGTTTAGGTAAGAAATGTAGGAATCACCTCCTAAGTTGGTTTAGGAAGGGTTTAGGAAAGTTTAGGAAAGTCTAGAAGATTCTAGGGTTTTGAGGGATTAAATAAATATAAAATTTATTTAAGGAATATGACATCATTTATTAAATACTGATTCAATAAATGGAGGAAAATTACTCAAATTTGATTTAAGTGGTTTGGGGAGGGATTCTTTAATTAAATGTGTCTAATTAAAATAGGAGGAATTAATGGCATAAAAATAAATAAATAAATAATTATCAAATGATGATGTCATCAAGGTTTTTTGGTAAAGGCTTTTTAGGTGTCTAAATGTGTCTAATTAAAATAGGAGGAATTAATGGCATAAAAATAAATAAATAAATAAAATAAATAATTAATTAACAAATGATGATGTCATCGGGGGTTTTACAAAATAAAATATTTTTATTTTGGTAAAGGCTTTTTAGGTGTCTACATTTACATACTTTATTTCCCTACAATTTCATTTACATTTCAAGGTTCATTCCTAAATAGGGATTTGACCAAGGAAAAACCCTTTCAAACCAACAATTTCCTATCTTTCTATGTGCAAGAATAGGTGGAAAAGCTATCATTACAAATCCAAAAGGTGTAAAATCCGATAGACAATTTTTGAAAGTTTTGGGAAAAAGTGTAGGGTATAGGACAAGAAGGTGCCCTATGCCCAGGTACAAGATGCTTAAATGTGTGTAACACCTCTCTAACCCTAACATGGTTTTGTTTCTATTGGTTGGAGTTTATTGAATGAAGTAAGATCTTCTATATTTCTCTTGTTTCTTATGTGAGTATGATATTGCATTTGGTGATTGCATTGAGGGACTTATCTAATCTATTCCATTAGATTATTTGTAATGAATTCATAATATAGTACTTGATAATGATAAACATGTTGACGTGATTAGGTATATTGATTATAGTTACCCCTCCATGTGTATTCATCTTTACTTATGTGTTGATGATATTTTAGGACCTTGGTATATGTGGATAGGATGTTTCCATTATACGCTAAGATGGATACATAAGACATCTATACGATCATTATTCATGTTACTTTGAATGAACTATTTATCTCGCTTGATGACTTTAGGCATTTATTATGATGTTTTGGTATTTAGGCTCTGATTGATACCTGTATATTATTCATGCTCTTGTTACATGATCAAGACTATGTTTTCAATATCTCTTTAATGATTAATGTTTATTATTAATGGACTGACCCTTGATTATATAATGATTATGATTTATATTTATGTATTCATTGATTTTGCATATTATTATACTCTAACCCTTTTATTGCATTAGCATGATCCACGTTGTATGTATATGTGAGATTTTTCATATCTATGACTTTCTTGTATGACTGAGGAAGAATTTGTAGTCACTAACTTGGTGATATCTACGCGATGTCTCAATCCTTGTCATTATTTGTACTATCTTCTTTCTTTAGACACACACACACACAAACACACACACACACATGCACACACATACACATGTACATTCATTTTGTGATGTAGGCTTGTAGGTATCAGACATCAACTTCACCTAGATCCATAGGTTTAAGTGTTCCCTCAAAATCCTCGATGGTTATTGACTGGAGATAGTGCCAAGGCCCACGCGAGTCTTCCCTTTACATTGTTCTGATAAAAAACAATGATGTTCTTGCATAGTTGGCTAGATTGTTAGGGTGACAATTTTTGGTTCACATCATCTATTGAGCATGGTTATGGTATAGCCTTTGTTTTGATTCCTCTTATTTGATGATGGTCTTGTGTTTCTATCAGTGTCATTTTATTGATTTATTCATGTCTTGGGATGATTATGTTTGACCATTGCTATGTTGGTTTTTAGGGATCCTTGATTTGGTCAGGGGATTATTGACTTGGTTTGCTGTGTTGACTTTAGTTGACTTTATTTTGATTATGTGGATAACATGATGTCTTTTATAATTGATTTTTATGACCTTATTGGATATTGGATTGATTAAGATATATGCGATGTTATATTTTATTATTATGGAAATATAAGGATGTAGTATAAATGTATTAATATTAAATATTATTATAAAGTTATTCTATTATTATAATGGACTAATATTATTACTTGGATATATATATATATATATATATATATTTGAGGTTGATATTTATTAAGTAATATATGTTAGGAGGTGAAAGCTAAAGGTTGTATTTATTAGTTAATTAATTATTAATTAATGTCCTCTATGATATTTTATTAATAATTATATGAAGATGAGTTAATAATAGATATTATAAGTAATATTATAAACTATGGTAATTAAGGAGAGGTATGGTTTCCCTATCTCTCTAATTAACGAATAGTTTATATTATTGGTTATGAAGGGTGGTTGCTTCCCGTACAACTCATTCCAAGGAAAATTAATATGGAGCATTAGGATTTTGTGTTTTCCATATAGTTTTTGTTAGGAGGAAATGGATAAGGGAAGTCTGGAAAAGTTGTAGATATTTTTTGATGTTTTATCTTTTGAATTTATGGAGAATTTTGAGTTTTGGAAGTGAGTTTTGAGGGAGATTTTCCATTTCCTTCAAGTCATACTTTGTGTGAATGATCTGAGGTCTTTAAGAGAGATTGTCTGCTGGAATTGGTTTGGATTGAATTTGGATTCTTTATGAAGGAATGGAGGACATGTGTGGATTGGATTTGGATCCCATTTTCTTCATCCTTTGATGATTCTACGTAGGAACAAAGGTAGGATCTGTCCCTAGGAAAGATGTCATGCTTTGTGTGTGTTCGTGTGAATGATATATTATTGTTTGTCTAAAATGGAAAAGAGAATATATATTATATAATGTTTGAATTTGTTTTATGGTATATTCTTAATTCTTGTAAGGAAGTCATTGTCTTTTGCATTCTGGAAATAGAATAGTATTCAGATAGAAGTTTCATGTGTGTTTTCCCTTCATTTTCCTAGAGACTTGTTTGTGTAGTTTAAATTTTGCACACATCAAATCTTTGAATGAGGGTTCATTATCTGGGATTATAGAAGGGAAAATTAGAGTAATCAAATGGGTCTTCCTTAGATTCCACTTCTAGGGTCCAAATAGTGCATAATTTTACCCATAAAGGAAATTTGAACTTCATATTTTTTTTGCAATTTAGTTAGTTAAATGCATAGCAGAAACTTGTAGTTGCATAGGTTAGATGGATAGTTGTGTATTTCTAAGTGTCAGTTCCATAGAATCATCATACATATGCATAAAATTCTGATATAGATGTGTAGCATGCCCATAAAGATGTGCAGTTTGCTTATTTTGTCAAATTTAGTAAAAAATGTAGTTTTTGGGGTTCTAGAGCCAAACTACAGGAATTAGGGTTAAGATTATATGATTTTTTGATCATAAATACTTTTTATGAGGATGATTTATCATATTCTATGGTTTTGATTCATCTTGAGATTCCTTGGTGTGTTTTGAATCAATTTGAGTGCCTGATTAGTGTTACTACTAAAGAGTATTAATGGTTGTCATTAGTATCATTTAGTCATATAGTTAGTTAAGGAGACAAGAGAGGATAATCGGTCAACACACAGAGCCTATACACCAAGAAGAACACAAGGTAGATCACTATGTTAACCGAATATAGTTTTGACCGAGCACTCTTACCAAGCCAGATGATCATCGAGTACTGAGCACTAGTTAATTACCGAGTGATGAATGCAGTGTACACCAAGTGAAATGGGAAATGACATAGCAGTTTGGAATGACACAAACTGCAAGGAAAATAGTTTACACTGATTAGAAAATGCTTTACCAAGATCAAGATGAAATTTAATATGGGTGTAATCATTTAATTATTGATGATTCCTATGTAAAGATGATCTAGGTTATTCATTTCTATTGTTGATCTTAGGTTTTGTAAGATAGTATCTAAACCCTAATTAGGTCAAATCAGTTTGATATAAAATTTGTATAGATGTCATTTTCACATGTATCACCACACATGTAGTCACCACCATTGGAAGACATCTAAAGATCAGACAGGGTTATGATTGACAAAGCATTGACAGAGCATACAGTTTATCAGAAACAAAAGGCTACCGAGCTAAATTTAGAGAAGAGATCAATCTCATTAAGGTGATAATAGATAAGTACTTAACAGATTTGATATCAAGCAAGATAGGTTTCTATTTATAGATCAATCTTACTGTTACTTTTTAACCATTGTAGAAGATCTTAAATCTCTTAACAGAGTGAACTTAACCGTTATTTTGTAAATCTCTTAACTAAGTGCACACTTAATTGTGTTGCTAAAATTCTCTAACCAGGTAGATCTAGTTGATCTCATTGTTACTCCTAATAGGGTAAGATCACCAGAAGTGATCACAATCTTTATAACCTTAACCAACAACTACAGTAGTGAAGCTTTGTAGGTGTCATCCACACTGCATTTTTCACCTTCTAACAAGGGTTTCTATGATACCAAAATACTTGAGTTATGTGTATGAAGTTTCATGAATGCTTTATTAATTAGATTACATTCATTTAAATTTTAGTTATGTTTTGGATGTATGGTAAATTTAAATGATACAGTCACTTAGTGATATTCATGTTTACAAGGATTCAGTTTGAAAAGTTTTTAAGGGTACTAATTCACCCCTCCCCTCTCAATACACATCTTTTCATAATTTCAACAATTGGTATCAAAGCTAGTTCTCTTGTTGAGGAAGTTTAATCACTGAAGAGAAAAGATCTAATCATGGAAATGTATAAGCTTGGAAAAATATTAAGAATCAAAAATTGCAGATGCAGGTCTACATTGAACAATTTAAGGAAGCCAAAGAAAAACTGAGAGTTACTGGTCAAAAGGAAGGATATGGCACTTTGGTATAATGGGACTGATTATCATGAAGAAGAGATAGATGATCCATTTGAAGCATCTGGATCTAGATTTGGTAGCATATTTGATGCATATGAAGGAACCATATCGGATCTATCTGAAAAAGAATCAACATCTTACTGAACAAGTTAAAGCACTGCAAATCAGTCAAGAGACACAAATGGTTAGAATGATTAATGTCATGAACAATTCAAGACAAGATGATCAAGAAAGGAATTTGGCTATTGAAGATAGAAGACAAATGATTGATAAGTTGCAAGAAAAGGAATTTGAGATACTGAGACTCACCGAGCATCATTTTGGAATTTCCAATCAGATTGTCATAAGTCAGGAAGTCAACTGAGTAAACAATGAGCTTACTAAGAAACTAGAAGACATCGGTGAATTAAGAGAAGAAAATGAAATATTTAAGAATGAATTAAGGATTCCACAACAACATAATGATATTATTAAGAAACTTGAAGAAAGAACTAAAAGGATGGATGAATTCTGAAGTAGTCAAAGAAGACTTGACAACACTATTGGTTTAGGCTATACCGAGTAGGGAGAGTCTTCAAGATAAGCTAAACAAAAGAATGCCTATGCACAACCAAAGCCTAAGAAGATCTCATGATATCATTGTGGAAGACCAGGCCACACATAAAATATCTGTAGAAGCAAAGAACAAGGTATTCCTAAATCCACTCCTAAATTTGATGGTTATTGTTATAACTACAATAAATATGGACATCAAGCACATGAGTGTAGATCAAAGTTGATTAAGTCACCTAAGAAGAACTATATGGAAAAGTATTGTCACACTTGCAATATGCATGGAAACATATTACAAGAATGCAGGATAAAAATGAAGCAAGTTTGGAAACCAAAAGGACAAAACAAGACATATCAACTAAGAAGAAAAGGTAATGCATATACTTGGGATTACAATACTTGGACTAATTACACAACATTTGGTAGATGTGGACATATAGCAACAAATCACATGAGAATGCACTGGAGAAGAAAATCTCAAAATTGGACAAATTTAGGAATGACATGTTTGCACTATCACAAGGTCGGTCATTTAAGAAAAGACTGTAGAGATCGAGCGCCAGAGGTGAATGTCAACACAAATGGAAACACAATTGAAAAAATCATGAGGCTAAGAAATCAAATGTGGAGAAAAGAAACAAATGATAATATTGGATCAAGCACAACAATCAATGACACCTTATCTTTTGGATTAGGTGATCTCACCACCTCCACCTAAGTGATTTAGGTATGTATGGAACTAAATTTCAATCAGTTATATCTTACAATAGTTCCTTATATCTGTTGAATGAGCACCAAATTAGCATTAAATAAGATGCACTAGGGTATTATATGTTTTGAGCATAAAATGTGTATAGTTGGTAAAAGCATGACCGAGTAAAAGATTGTTAGTTAGTGAAAGTGTCATAGTTAACTGAGTTGAAGTATTAACCAAGAAATATTTAGTGTTAACCAATCTGAAGTTTCAAAGTAATAACTGAATGCCTTGGTATTTATCAAGTTATGGTAGGTAAAGCATTTCATGAAAAACTTTGAGCGGGAAAAGAAATTTAAAGTATAAATAAACAATGATGCAAGTCATTTCATCACACAATGATCAAGAGGAGAGCCAGAGCGATTTGAGAAAAATTGTGAAAAGATTTTTTTGAGAATTCAATAGAGATATGAGCAGATCCTGAGCCATTTATCATCATTCCAAGTAAGTTCTTTCCAATTGAGTTATTTTCCTAAAGATTTCACGAAGCCCTAAATTTGTTAGACCAATGGCATCTTCATCCAAGTCTCTGAAATCCAAGACTAAAAGTGGAAAGAAGGTCACACTGATTAAGTCCACAACATGTGAAGAACCCAAATACAAATTGCATCCTGAGATTGCTTGACAAGTTGATCAATCAGGCATGTTTTCAAGCATACCACCTAGGGTTTTACTGGTACAAGATATACATGCTTATATCCACTGCAAGATAAGTAAAATTGGAGACTTTGAACTGCAATCAACATACTAGGAGTTAAGCAGGAATGGAAAGCTCAAGGATGAGCATAAACACTTAGAAGTCAAAGGATTGACAAATGCCCTATATTTCCCAAGGGAGTTCAAGTCTGAATGGATTAGGGTTGTACTTAGCCATGTTCATGAAGGTAAAATGTGGTTGGATGAACTGGTTTAAATCACTAAGGATTTCATTCATGTGGTTACTAGATACCCAATAAGTGATAAGGCAAATGCCATAAGGAATCCACCAAGGGCAGAAACTGAGAAGTTAACTAGAGCAAAGTGGGATGGTAGAGGAATGAGGGTTAACTCCATCACCAATATAGAAACAAGATTTAGAGCCTATGTCATTAGCTATAATATTTTTCAATCAAGAAGGCCTAACAAAATCCCACGCAGAGCAATAGACATAGCTTATAAGATTGTCAAGAAAGGTCTACAACTGGACCTCTCCAAGCTACTGTTGAAACAATTGGAAGAGAACATGAAGACCATTTGGGTAGCAAAGATCAATACTTGTAAGTTTGGTTCATTTCTTGTTTGTACATTTTTCTATTTGAAAATTTACTTCCCATCTATTGGTAATGTGAATTGGGATGTCAACTGACCGATCATCATCCAAATCAATGAATTTATCAATAATTTAGGTCAGAATTTTGTGACTGTGATGGATGATTATTTTGGAAAGTTTAAGGATAGAATGGACAAAAGAAGAAAAATTATAGGACAGTTAGTTAAAAGCATAAGGAGGATATTTTTTTTGGTGGACACTGACACCACATTGATCAAGGCAATTGAGCCAAGAACTGCATGGATACCTCCAATGGGCTATGAACTCGATATTGACCAAGCCTCTAGGTCAATAAAGGCACTACTGGCCGAGCCCAAAGATCCTAAAGATACTAGGGTCAAAACCTATGAGGAAGCAAAACTAAGCATAAAAATGGATCTAGTCGGAGTAAAGGTCAGCAAAAAATCAAAGAAAATGATAGAAACACTAGTTAAGAAATTCGGTGAAGTAGAAGAGGAAGCAACAGATAAGCCGGTTGAAGAAGAAACCAAGGAACAACTTTTGATTAGAAATAGTGAGCATGAAGAGGAAACTAAGTCAGATAAAGAACTTCAAGCTGCACCGGTAAAGGCCATAGGGAAGAGAAAATAGGAAGAGACACCTACCCAAGCGAGGAAAAGATCCTCTACAACCACTTCTCCACCCCTAAAATGAGGAATTGCAAAGATTACAAGGCCTACTCCTACAAAGACTTATCAAAAGAAGAAAAGAGGTGCACAAGCCACCACCGAGCAACCAAAGAAGAGAAGACTGATAAGAGCTAAAGATGATGTAGACTGTTGATGTTTATAGCTTCATTCAGATAAAATAATTATTATAAGAAATTATCAATATTTATATTGTGCTTATTATATAATAATAATAATAATCATAATAATATCTTTTATTATTATTATTATATATACATATATTTAGATTTGATATTTTTCTTATAATAACTATACTATGTATCGAATAAGCATCATATATATATTTGGTATTTTCATTTTGTATTTAATTTCATTACTATCATTTTATAATACTGAGTTGTATCCGCTATTCATATCGATGCAGAATAATACCAATTTGTATTGGTTATACACATCACCAATGTGTATTAGTTAATATAAAATCTATATTGTGTTTACTCACCGATCGGTCTTCAAAAGATGCGACTAATAATCAGTGATACAATGTGATTGATGTGTACATGTTCAAGTGCTGAATATTATCAAGCAGTTCATTACGGTATCGAGTGAGTTAACAGTGATACCATTTGATATCGGTTGGCTTGTGAACATCGAGTATTGTCATCACAGATTTATATTAGTTAGTTATGAATTGGCACCGATTAATATTATGGAAAGACATGTTGATGGATAGACATGTCTCCACGTGTGGAGACATGTCTCTTCATCAACATGCCTTCACTTATATATAGACCTTTCATGATTGGATGATGACAAGTATATAAATCAAACAATACAAGTCCCACTTATCCAATTTGTTGAATATTGATATTAACATATTTATATATATCTGTTACTATATTAGTAATATATATATTGTGATTAAATATATTACACATATTGAGGTTATATAAGAAAATTTTAAAATCCATACATTCTTGATCCTAATTTAACATGGTATTAGAGCCAAGTTCCTTCGTTGAAGCCTAATCGTTTGAAGGAAGATCTAATTATATTGAAGGAAGATCAAGATTAGATTATTGGAAATATTATACCTATAGAATGGAAAATGGAATGAGACTTGAAGATAGACTTAAAGGTGCTTCTGACTTTGAATCGTGGAAACTTTGAATGATGTTGGTTTTAAGGAAGAATGAGATAAAGACAATAATAGAAAGTCCTCTTAAACCTAACGGAAATGATGAGCATAGAAAATGGGAAAAATACAATACTAGAGAAATGGAATTATTAGTGGATGGAGTGAAAAATCATCTACTACCTGTCATCACAGAATTAGACTCTACATATGACATGTTCAAAGCCTTGGAAAACATGTTTGAGATAAAAAAACACTAGCATAATTCTTACCCTTAAAAATCAGCTCTCTAATATTAAAATGAATAAAGGAGAGGCTATCACCTCATATTTTATGAGGATAACTGAATTAAGGAATCAACTCTCTTCAATTGGTCACATTTATGATAATAAGGAGTTAACTATGATAACTCTAAATGGGATCCCTATCTCATGGGAAAACTTTAGACAAGGAGTAAGTGCTCACGCCAAACTCCCCAAATTTGATCGACTAAAAGCAGACTACATTCAAGAAGAGTATAACCTAACATCCAGAGGAATTGTGGAATCCATAAATGAAGATGTTCAGGTTCTTGTCACTAGTTCAAAGAGAAAAAAGGGCAAGAAGTCATATGATCAACAACTGTTCAAGAAACCTAGAGACTTCTGTACTATGCAATGTTTTAGATGCGACAAATATGGTCACACTACAAGAAAGTATCCTGACAGACTTAGAATGCAAGGTTCCCTTGCTGAAGTAAATAATTCAAATGTATGTTTAGAGAAATATGTATTCTAAAAGAAATTCAATAAACCTTATGATTGAGAGGGAGTTCACTGATAAAGATAAGAACACTTCTGAGGTAAACTTGACATGATTATTAATTATTATATTAAAGTTATTTTATATTTATATGGGCCCTGTGTAAATCATATGGAAGTGACACATTCCAAATAATTATCACTTGTATTTTCTAAAGTTATTGGAAGGTGACGATCTTACAATAACTTTCATTTTAATAGATATTTGTGATGATTTACAAATCTTGTGAGTTTGTGGATAGAATCGTCGATGGAGGAAATCCACACAAGAGCTTGTGGATAGAATCATTGATGGAGGCAATCCACACCCAAAGTTCATGAGTTTGTTGATAGAATCACCAATGGAGGTAATCCACATGAGAGCTTGTGGATAGAATCATTGATGGAGGAAATCCACACCCAAAGCTCATGAGTTTGTTGATAGAATCACCGATGGAGGCAATCCACATGAGAGCTTGTGGATAGAATCGCTGATGGAGGAAATCTACACCTGAAGCTCATGAGTTTGTGGATAGAATCACCTATGGAGGAAATCCACACAAGAGCTTGTAGATAGAATCATCGATGGAGGAAATCCACACTTGAGAACTATGGATAGAATCACTGATGGAGGCAATCCACCTAGGAACAAACTTTCACAATTTATGAACTTATTATGATTTGAATTTTATCTTCTCTAGCTAAGAGGGAGTGTTTATGTTTATAGCTTCATTCAAATAAAATAATAATTATTAAAAATTATCAATATTTATATTGTGCTTATTATATATATATAATAATAATAATATCTATTATTATTATTATTATATATACATATATTTAGATTTGATATTTTCTTATAATAACTATACTATGTATCAAATAAGCATCATATATATATTTGGTATTTTCATTTTGTATTGACTTTCATTACTATCATTTTATAATACCGATTTGTATTGGCTATTCATATCGATGTAGAATAATACCAATTTGTATTGGTTATACACATCATTGATGTGTATTAGTTAATATAAAATCTATACTGTGTTTACTCATTGATCGGTCTTCAAAAGCTACGACTAATAATTGGTGATCCACTATGATTGGCATGTACATGTTCAAGTGTTGAATATTATCAAGTAGTTCATTATGGTATCGAGTGACTTAACAGTGATATCGTTGGATATCGGTTGGCTTGTGAACATCTAGAATTGTCATTGCAGATTAATATTGGTTAGTTATGAATTAAGACCAATTAATATTATGGAAAGACATGTTGATGAACATACATGTCTCCACATGTGGAGACATGTCTCTTCATTAGTATGCCTTCACTTATATATAAACCTTTCGTGATTGGATGATGACAAGTATACACATCAAATAATACAAGTCTCACTTCTCCAATCTGTAGAATATTGATATTAACATATTTATATATATTTGTTACTATATTAGTAATATATATATATATATATATATATATATATATATATATATATATATATATATATATATATATATATATATATATATATATATATACATATACATATATATTGTGATTAAATATATTACACATATTGAGGTAATATGAGAAAATTTTAAAAGCCATACATTCTTGATCCCAATTTAACATAGACTCTAAAGAAGAAGATGATCAAAGTAAGTTTAAAGTTGTTGTAAATAAAAATTAATATGTTAATGAGTTAGTTGAGAACATAAAAGAAACAGGTAGACTAGGTCACCCTAAGATGAATCGGTATGCACATATGTCAATCGAGGATCAGGAGAAAGTTGAAGAGGCAATCATCCACATGATGATTAAATTAAGAAGATTACCTATTGAATTTGTGAAATATATTCCTAAGGAGCTTCATGACAAGGTATCAGCAAGGTGGACCTATGCCTTGCATACTGAGAAAGAAATGAGGAAACGTTTGTTAATGTTGGAAATGCCTAATCTTTCTTAGGTAGAAATTGAAGAATACATTAAACAGTATGCCAACAGATTTTTAATGAAAGGCCAAGCATTGAACATTTTGGAAGGAAAACTAGAAGAAGTTGATGAAAATAGAAAAGTCTTATGGACTAAAATTTTGATCTCAAAGGAAGAAGAAGATAAAACTGTATTAGCTATAATCTCCGAGCAGAAGGGAAAAGGTAAAGAAAAAGGGGTACATTCAAATGATGCTGACATAGCTATAAAAGAGCCAATTCATATATATGATACTGAAGTACAAGATGATACTTATGCTGAGGACTTCTATCTGACATGATATATTGAAGAGGACAAAGATGATACTCCTAAGAAATTAGCAACAACCAAGACTGATGAGGTAATAATAGAGGACATCCAAATGGAGATCCTAATGATGAAGCTAAGGATGATGAAGATATTACAATGGTTGTAGTAAATACTAAAGAAGACCAACCTACTAAGGCAACAAAAGTCAACATATCAGGTAATTTACCAATATTGGTACAAGAAATTGATATTGTTACTCAAGGAATACTCGAGGAACAGGCTCCTAAGTAATAGAAGGATACCACCAAAGGACAAGGTGAAGAAACACCAAAGGAAATAGATGAGCTTGAAAAGAAATAGATAGAAAATAAAGAACATGAAACTAAAACAAATATAGACACATCTACAACTGATATAAAATAAGAAGCCCAAGGAAATCAAACCAAGGAAATAGTCAAAGGGTAGGATAAGGAAGAAAGTGTGTCAACCAAGGATGAAAAGTCTAATCCAGAGACTAAAGCTCTAGTACCATATGGGAAATATCCCACATCTAGCACACAAGAGAAGAAGAAAAAGAAAAAACATTGTAAGGGTCCAGTCACATTAGATGAGAACATTGAAATTCCCACATGTGACCTGAGAACCCTAGAGCTAGAAGCACTAAGAAGGTATGGATAATTGTGCACAAGGAAGGATGCACATGAGAAACTAAGACAAGAAAGAAAGCATAAATAGGTCTTAGAGGATGTTAGAGAAATTATGATGCAAGTAGTCCCTGATATCAATGTTGATGAGGAAACTCCCATCATTGATCAACTTGCTACTCTAACATGCCCTATAAATTATCCAAACATAGATGCAGATAAAAGAATAGAAGAAAGAGAAGAAGCAAAAATATAGTTAAAGCTAGCATAGTGAATCAACCAGGAAGTGGCAGTCAATAAAGTAAAGTTATCTAAGGTAATAACCGAGCTCGATGTAATTATTCAACAAGTTATTACAATTTTGCACAAGCTATGCACTATAGACAATTTCACTACCGAGCTTAGTGAAAAGATCCAAAAATTAGATGAAGATATAAAGAATAGTGCAAATAGTTTTTTAACCAAGCCAAATGCATTTTATGAGCATTATGCTAAAGTTCAGCACATCCAACGGTTAAGACTAGAAATCAAGAAGGAAGAAGATAAAATCAAAGACCAATTAACTGAGCTACAAGCAGACTTACTTCCACACCTCAAGGTGATGCAAAAGCATGCGAATAAGACAAAAGAGTTGGTTGCCACCCCTGAGATATCACTATTAGAGAACATTTTTGACATGCATGCACAAGTTAGATTAGAGAAGATTGCTCTTGAGAATCTAAAAGAAGAATGAGAAAACCTCTTGGCTACATTGCAGAAAACCCATCAGAACATATTAGACAAGTTTTAAGTACATTTTTGGCATTAATTTCAAAAAAGGGGTAAAATATATGTATATACATATTTCTACATAGAGCATTTACAAAGGGGGAGTTCACATAGATTCACATTTTTTTTTGGTTAAGTTCAAATTTTGTAGTTGGTACACATATACATTAAGTTTTTGATACTAATGCCAAAGGGGGAGAATGTTACTCCTAAAGAGCATTAATGGTTTTCATTAGTATCATCCAGTCATACAGTTGGTAAAGGAGACACACCATGATAGTCGGTCAACACACAGAGCCTAGACATCGAGAAGAACACAAGATAGATCACTATGCTAACCAAATACAGTTTTGACCGAGCACTCTTACCGAGCCAGATGATCACTAAGTAATGAGCACTAGTTAATTAAAGAGTAATAAATGCAGTGTACCCTGAGTGAAACTTGAAACAACTTAGTAGTTTGGAATGACACAAATTGCAAGGAAAATAATTTACACCGATTAGAAAATAGTTTGCCAAGATCAAGATGAAATTTAATATGGATTTAATCATTTTATTATTGATGATTCCTATGTGAAGATGATCTAGGTTATTCATTTCTATCGTTGATCTTAGGTTTTCTAAGATAGTGTCTAAACCCTAATTAGGTCAGATCAGTTTGATATAAAATTATAGATATCATTTTGACATGTATCACCACACATGTAGTAGCCGCCATTGGAAGACATCTAAAGATCAAACAGGGTTATGATTGACAAAGCATTAATAGAGCATACAGTTTATTTGAAATAGAAGGCTATCGAGTAGAATTCAGAGAAGAGATCAATCACATTAAGGTGATAACAGATAAGTACTTAACAGATCTGATATCAAGCAAGATAGGTTTCTATTTACAGATCAATCTTACTGTTACTTTTTAACCATTGTAGAAGATCTTAAATCTCTTAATAGAGTGAACTTAACATGTCTTTTGTAAATCCCTTAACCAAGTGCACACTTAATTGTGTTGCTAAAATCCTCTAACTAGGTAGATCTAGCTGATCTTATTGTTACTCCTAACAGGGTAAGATCACCAGAAGTTATCAAAAGCTTTGTAGCCTTAACCAATAACTTTGTTACTACAGTAGTGAATCTTTGTGGGTGTCATCCCCACCACAATCTTTACCTTCTAACAAGGGTTTCTGTGATACCAAAATACTTGAGTTATGTGTATGAAGTTTCATGAATGCTTTATTGATTAGATTACATAAATTTACATTTCACTTATGTTTTGGATGTACGATAAATGTAAATGATACAGTCAGTTGGTGATATTCATGTTTACAAGGATTTAGTTTGAAGTTTTTAAAAGGGTTTTGATTCACCCCTCCCCTCTCAATACACATCTTTCCATAATTCCAACAATTAGGGTTTAGGATTGTCCAGTGGATCATGGTCAATAAATACATTCCTAAAGCTAAATATGATGTTCTAAATTGATTATTAGACTCATATTATGTTAATATTGTGATATGTGATTCGTGTATACACTTGTTATGCTATTATTGTATGGGTAAAGAACCTAGGTACATTGAGTGAGTGGCTCTTAATGGGGCTTAGGTCTTTAAGTGGTTGCTAGGATAACTCATTGATGAGTTGTTTGATCAAGTGATAACCTAAATAAATTAAATGGGAAGGGGGGAATACATATTAAAAAGATTAATTGATTCCTCACTCATGCCACTAGCACTAGTATAGGCTAGGGATAGGAGTGGGAGGTGTCGATTGAGAAGAAATAATGGAATAGCTGTGTCCTCATGAAAGGTGTTTAGTTTCGCATGTGCCTACTTAGGGACCAGGTTCTAGAGATACTTCCATGGTAACCCAAGGGGTGAGGGATATGTGTTGACACTCTCTCTACTTATGACCTAGAGTCTTTATCTCCTTTGGTTTTCTCTGCTTGACTCTAGTAGTCATATTTTGGTTGATGTTTACTTGTTGTTTAAGCCCTTTTTTGGGAACTAGTTACCACCTTGTTATCTATCCTTGGTTTTCTTATGCTCACATGGCCCTTGGTTTCCATCTTATAGCTTGGGGGAGTGGGCCTATGGGTTCAACATGGTTAGGTAGTTAATCTTTGTTATTGAGGTTCAGTTCACGATTGTGTGGATAGATATTGCACTTGCACCTTTCAGATTGTTGCATTGAGACTTAATCTTGTACTTATCATTATTATTTGGTGTACTCTTGTATAATCATTTATGTAGTTGTATAATCCTATAAGGAGTTTGATGTAATTATGACATATTTATGTAATACTAATTAGGAACAATGTAAGGGGTAGTTCTAGGTGAAAGAAAAGGGGGAAATGGATATGTTTTGATTCAAACTTTATAATGCAAATAGTGAAAGAAGAAAACTTTATTTATTTTATTGGTAGATGTTAAGTTATTTATGAATTCCTTTTTAATTTATAGGAAATTGAAGTAAATCAAATTTAATCAAATGAATCTAGGGGAAAGTATGTATTGTGTTGTTTAAATGTTCATATGGAATGAGTAAGAAAGAAAGACAATAGATGAAGGTTGACTATCTTAATGATTGAAGTGTACTTGTTACAAAAGGATTCTTAATGATTTTTCATGTAGTTATATACCTAGTAAATGATTAATCATTACTTTAGTTGTAAAAGAATATTGTGTAAATGATTCCCTTAATCTTATAGAGAGGAACCTATATGTAGGGATATATGTATATATTTGTAATCAAACTTTAGTAGGATGGAACTAAAAACATCATTAGTTGATATGTGATTATGGAAAGTGTAAAGGGGTGATGAATTATTGTTGCATAAGGTGTTAGATGAATATAGTTATGCTTGTGTTTATGAATATAAATGTACTTTTTCTAAGTTGGAATTTATGATATGCTCTAGGATATGCTTAAAAGGAAATGATAGAGGAATTACTTATATGTATGCAACTTGATGTAAACCTAAGTATCTAATATGGAATAAGATATGATTTTGATAGACAATCATGGGATTTCTTATATTAGAATGGAATATATTGTTAATCCAACTTGATCACTTAATGGGCTACTGTGTCCAAAAAAAATGGTATGAAAGGTTAATTTTGAATGTAATTTTGATAAGGGAATCAAAGATGACAAATAAAGTTATGTCCCTTTGATTAATGTTATTGACTAAAGGAA
Source organism: Chamaecyparis obtusa (assembly GCA_027943335.1). Taxonomy (NCBI): domain Eukaryota; kingdom Viridiplantae; phylum Streptophyta; class Pinopsida; order Cupressales; family Cupressaceae; genus Chamaecyparis; species Chamaecyparis obtusa. The sequence continues at coordinate 1,123,213 of BSBK01003984.1, forward strand.
ATGATTGTGTCAGTGTAAGTTAGAGTGGTTGTCTTAAATGATTTTATGTTATAGATTTTGAAGAAAGAAAGAACTTAGGAACATCTGTGTTGGATATTTGAAACAAACCTAATGGATGATATGTTATATATTTCTCATATTACATTTAATTATTGAATGATGAATGATTAGTTATGCTTTAGTTGTTGCTTCTAGTAGTGATGTTAGGGAATCTTGAGAGGAATTATGTTAAGAGAGTATAATATTATATTCATGAAAATGTACATTTGGGAAAGTGTAAATACATTGTTACTTCTGCTTTCAACTTGTGTACTATTGTCACTTTTTTTTGTAGATCACCATTTGGAAATCAATGCCTTTGACTCTCTATACCTAATTCTAGATCTACTAGGAAAAAAACAACATTGCTGAGGATGGGAATCCTCCTTCGACTTTGAGCTCCACAGACTCAGGTGGGTGTACCTTCTTGATTTACTAAATCTCAACAAACCAAACAGTGGATTGGTGTCTTAAAACATAGATTTGACCATCTCCATACAAAACATATAAATTAAAGATTTTATTTTATTTTAAAAGATTTTTTTGTCTTTGACTAGTGCTATTATCCAAGGGATTAGAGTCTAGATGAATACGCATCCACTAAAACATACTAATGAAAAGAAATTAAAAATCCATGAAAGTGATCTATGCCTTACATAGAACTTCCAACAATCTAGTACAAGGTCATCAAATTCATAAACCTCCCCAAACCCTCATAAATAATCCTTGGGACTTATACTTTCCTTGAAAATAGCCTGTAACTATCTCACAACCTGCCTTACAAATTGGTGAATAGGAAGTGCCTTGCAAATCCTAGTTCACAAGAGACTTAAAGAAATTCACAAAGATAATCAAACACTAAAAAGGGGTTAAAAAAAACACCTTCAATAACATGCAAAGATTCAAATGTATTCAAGAAGAACACAAACTACAAGGTAAACAATTTACACCGATTAGAAAATGGTTTACCAAGATCGAGATGAAATTTAATATGGATGTAATCATTTAATTATTGATGATTCCTATGTAAAGATGATCTAGGTTATTCATTTCTACCATTGAACTTAGGTTTTCTAAGATAGTGTCTAAAATTAGGTCAAATTAGTTTGATATAAAATTTGTATAGATGTCATTTTGACATGCATCACCACACATGTAGTAGCTGCCATTGGAAGACATCTAAAGACTAGACAGGGTTATGATTGACAAAGCATTGATAGAGCATACAGTTTATTAGAAACATAAGGCTACCAAGCAGAATTTAGAGAAGAGATCAATCACATTAAGGTGATAATAGATAAGTACTTAACAGATTTGATATCAAGAAAAATAGGTTTCTATTTATAGATTAATCTTACTGTTACTTTTTAACCATTGTAGAAGATCTTAAATCTCTTAATAGAGTGAACTTAACAGTTCTTTTGTAAATCTCTTAACCAAGTACACACTTAATTGTGTTGCTAAAATCCTCTAACCGGGTAGATCTAGCTGATTTTATTGTTACTCCTAATAGGGTAAGATCACCATAAGTTATCAAAATCTTTGTAGCTTTAACCAACAAATTTTTTTATTGCAGTAGTGAATCTTTGAGGGTGTCATCCCCACCACAATTTTTACCTTCTAACAAGGGTTTTTGCGATACCAAAATACTTGAGTTATGTGTATGAAGTTTCATGAATGCTTTATTGATTAGATTACATGAATTTACATTTTAGTTATGTTTTGGATGTATGATAAATGTAAATGATACAGTCAGTTAGTGATATTCATGTTGACAAGGATTCAATTTGAAAAGTTTTTAAGGGTATTGATTCACCCCTCCCCTCTTAGTACACATCTTTCCATAATTCCAACAATTAGGGTTTAGGATTGTCCAGTGGATAATGGTCAATAGATACTTTCCTAAAGCTAAATATGATATTCTAAATTGATTATTAGACTCATATTATGTTAATATTGTGATATGTGATTCATGTATACACTTTTTATGCTATTATTGTATGGGTAAATAACCTAGGTACAGTGAGTGAGTGGGCTCTTAATGGGGTTTAGGTCTTTAAGTGGTTGCTAGGATAACTCATTGATGAGTTGTTTGATCAAGTGATAACCTAAATAAATTAAATGGGAAGGGGGGAATACATATTAAAAATATTAATTGATTCCTCACCCATGCCACTAGCACTAGTATAGGCTAGGGATAGGAGTGGGAGGTTTTGATTGAGATGAAATAATCAAATAGCCATGTCCTCAGGAAAGGTGTTTAGTTTTGCATGTGCCTACTTAGGGGCCAAGTTATAGAGAGACTTCCATGGTAACCCAAGGGTGAGGGATATGTGTTGAAACTCTCTATACTTATGACCTAGAGTCTTTATCTCCTTTGGTTTTCTGTGCTTGCCTCTAGTAGTCATATTTTGGCTGATGTTTACTTGTTGTTTAAGCCTTGTTTTGGGAACTAGTTACCACCTTGTTATCTATCCTTGGTTTTCTTATGCTCACATGGCCCTTGGTTTCCATCTTATAGCTTGGGGGAGTGGGCCTATGGGTTCAACATGGTTAGGTAGTTAATCTTTGTTATTGAGGTTCAGTTCATGATTGTGTGGATAGATATTGCACTTGCACCTTTCAGATTGTTGCATTGAGATTTAATCTTGTACTTATCATTATTATTTGGTGTACTCTTGTAAGATCATTTATTTAGTTGTGTAATCCTAGAAGGAGATTGATGTAATTATGACATATTGATGTAATACTAATTGGGAACAATGTAAGGGGTAGTTCTAGGTGAAAGAAAAGGGGGAAATGGATATGTTTTGATTCAAACTTTATAATGCAAATAGTGAAAGAAGAAATCTTTATTTATTTTATTGGTAGATTTTAAGTTATTTATGAATGCCTTTTTAATTTATAGGAAATTTAAGTAAATCAAATGTAATAAAATGAATCTAGGAGAAAGTATGTATTGTGTTGTTTAAATGTTCATATGGAATGAGTAAGAAAGAAAGACCATAGATGAAGGTTAACTATCTTAATGATTGAAGTGTACTTGTTACAAAAGGATTCTTAATGATTTTTCATGTAGTTATATACCTAGTAAATGATTAATCATTACTTTAGTTGTAAAAGAATATTGTGGAAATGATTCCCTTAATCTTATAGAGAGGAACCTATATGTAGGGATATATATATATATATATATATATATATATATATATATATATATATATATATATATAAATCAAAACTTTAGTAGGATGGAACTAACAACATCATTAGTTGATATGTGATTATGGAAAGTGTAAAGGGATGATGAATTATTGTTGCATAAGGTGTTAGATGAATATAGTTATGCTCGTATTTATGAATATAAATGTACTTTTTCTAAGATGGAATTTATGATATGCTCTAGGATATGCTTAAAAGGAAATGACAGAGGAATTACTTATATGTATGCAACTTGATGTAAACCTCATTATCTAGTATGCAATAAGATATGATTTTCATAGAAAATCATGTATTTTCTTAGATTAGAATGGAATATATTGTTAATCCAACTTGATCACTTAATGGGCTACTGTGTATAAGAAAAATGGTATGAAAGGTTAATTTTGAATGTGCTTAAATTGATAAGGGAATCAAAGATGACAAATAAAGTTATGTCCCTTTGATTAATGTTATTGATTAAAAGGAAATGATTGTGTCAGTGAAAGTTAGAGTGGTTGTCTTAAATGATTTTATGTTATAGATTTTGAAGAAAGAAAGAACTTAGGAACATCTATGTTGGATCTTTGAAACAAACCTAATGGATGATATGTTATATATTTCTCATATTACATTTAATTATTGAATGATGAATGATTAGTTATGCTTTAGTTGTTGCTTCTAGTAGTGATGTTAGGCAATCTCAAGAGGAATTATGTTAAGAGAGTATAATATTATATTCATGAAAATGTACATTTGGGAAAGTGTAAATACATTGTTACTTCTGCTTTCAAATTGTGTATTATTGTCACTTTTTCTTGTAGATCACCATTTGGAAATCAATGCCTTTGAATCTCTATACCCAATTCCAGATGTACTAGGAAAAAAACAACATTGCTGAGGATGGGAATCCTCCTTCGACTTTGAGCTCCACAGACTGAGGTGGGTGTACCTTCTTGATTTATTGAATCTCAACAAACTGAACGGTGGATTGGTATCTTAAAACATAGATTTAACCATCTCCATACAAAAAATATAAATTAAAGATTTGATTTGATTTTAAAAGAGTTTTTGTCTTTGACCAGTTTCTATTATCCAAGGGCATAGAGTCTAGATGAATACACATCCACTAAAACATAATAATGTAAAGAAATTAAAAACCCATGAAAGTGATCTATGCCTTACATAGAACTTCCAATGATTTGGTACAAGGTCATCAAATTCATAAACCTCCCCAAACCCTCATAAAATATCCTTGGGACTTATACTTTACTTGAAAGCAACTTGCAACTATCTCACAATCTACCTTACTGATTGGTGAACATGAAGTGCTTTACAAATCCTAGTTCACAAGAAACGTAAAGAAATTCACAAAAATAATCAAACAATGGGTTAAAAACAACACCTTCAATAACATGAAAAGCTTCAAATGTATTCAAGAATAACAAAGCTTCATCAAACAATAGCCATAAAATCTTAGAACAAGACTGTACTTAGGTTTCCAACCGGTTTTTTCAATAAAAGGACACTTCTCCTAAAAAAAGACCCTCCTAAATGACTTTGGGAATCCTTTTATAAGAACAAGGATTTATACAAGATTGGGATCATTTAGGGAAAAACTAGGGCAAAAAAACAATTACCTCAACAACCAACTACACATCAAATAACTATAGAAAAGACATGCCATAAAACTAGGAGTAATTAGATCAAATCCGATCTTCAGTTTAGGCATAACCCTAACTAGTAAGCCACAAGGAAAGGAAATTCATCATTGAAACCCTCTGTGTCTTTGACTGCATAATAAATAGCAGGAATATTTCATCCACTTCTCCATGACATGGACACCTTCATCTAGACAAGTGTCACTTGAAAATCTTCATTTGGTAGCTAACAAAATCAGAACTGGTAGATCGACCATATTGCATTTAATCATCAATTCTTAATTGCACTTTGTCCTTTATACTCTGTTAGATTGGATAAGATCAAGGCAAAAATCTGATCTGCATGGTACAATCAATTTTCACCTATTTCGGCCTCACCAACCTTGCTAAAAACCCTTGTAGAAATTCAAATATTTAAAATATAATGGGTAATATCAAATTTTAAAACATGGCAGTTGATGCAAAGTCTTCCCGGGAGATCGTGTAGTCCACAAAAATTGAGCAAATGATCAATTATTTAAACCTTTAATTTGTTTGCCACATCCTCCTTTTTGTGCTAAGAACCCAACCAATGAGAAGAAACCAACTCATCGCCATTTGGTACCTGGGCCCATCTTTTATCTTTCTCACCAAGAAGGACACGTGTGTTGCATAGTCACGATGTTGCGAAGAGTAACCTTCAAGCATCTTTCCATTACAGTATTACACCTATCGTCAGATCAATCAGATCTGACAGATCTTTATCTTTTTCTCTATCCTCTTGTCATTGATGTCAATGTGGAGACATGTCATTCAGTCATGATGCCACGATGAATAAAAGGCTTACATCTCTGGATAGATGCATCACATACACCGTAGGATTAACTTGATCAGATGGGTCTTTATCTCTTTCCTTTTGGCCCGATCGAGGTCCCACCGACTGCTATGATGAAACCATCACTACAAGCCTCCCTGATAACTTCATCGATGATCAGGATGCACAAAATTGTTCCTTACCGATCTTCATTTTCTCCTGATAGTTTTTATTGCTAAAAGATATCCTGAAGCTTCAGTCGGGGATCATAGCACTTAATTCTTGTCTTTGCTGATTCTTTTTACACCTGATAGAATCATCGATAGATCTTATGCTGATTGAAAATGCTTACAACAAATCGGTGACACATATGGCAATGTTGTAATCAGGAAGGAATGGACATCAGGTGAACTTGGAATAAAAGATTTCTGATTGCCAATGAGGTGATCAGGAAAAGTTCTGGCGATGCACTGTTGGATCAAATCTATCTGTCCTTTATCTTTGTCCAAAGCTCTGACCAGGCTCCACCATTCACCACGTGGAACTTGCTCATTAACTCACAAAGAAGACATTTGGGTCATGAGAAGAGACCGCAAGCCAATGAAAAACATCAAAACTTAACACTCACCAGGTCGCTAAGGATTTCAATAACCGCCAAACAAGTATGTGTTTTGGCAATTGAAGGATAAACATAAACCATCGCTAGGTTGCCAAGGTTAGTGATATGATTCTAAAATAGTGCGCGACCCATCGAAAAAGGGCTTGGACTAGACACTCGTGGGGTTGCAATGGTTATCTTCTAAACTTCTAAACTACCAACAAGCTAGCGATAAGAGGCAAATTAAATGCTCACTTAGTCATGAAAATTAACAAGACTTTAACAAAATAGACCGTGACCCTGTGATAGAAAATTATGGGGCTTAGCGAGTTAGCAAAAATATTAAATCGGGCCTGCTAGGTAAAATACTTAAGGATCTTGGCCTCGCCTAGCGATGACTTAAGACATGTCACTCAAAACCGGTTTAAGTAACCCGAAAAGGTAATGCTAAAATAGAACAAGGTAGGGTTTGAAAGACTTAAACATATTTTTTTGAAACCCTTGCATGATTTAAACCCCATTTCTTCACCTTGGAACATGAGATGACAATTTTTATGGATTCTTAGGTAGGATAGGAAAATGAATCAACATGTACATTGTAAATGGATAAGATAGTTAATGTCAAGTAGATAATGTAATTATGTTTAGAGAATTTGCATTTGTATTTAAAAAAATTATTGCACCTATTTTTTATTAGTATAGTGTTTCCTCTAAGGTTCCCTGGTGGGCATTGCAAGGTGATTTATACCCTCCAAAACAACCTCATATTTTAATTGCAAGTCAGTGTTGTAATGTAGTTTCTATTTCTGCTCATTAAAGGTTCATGTTTTCTTTTTGTCTATCTATTTTTGCTAATAGTTTTCATTTAGTTCATTTAGATTCCTATCTTGTATTAGCTATCCATATTCCCTAAAATTCAACTCTTCCCAATTTATTATCAGTGAAGGATCATTTCCTCACTTAGTGCTTCAGTCCTACTTGAGCCTATTGGGTCATCTTCCTTCCAATTGTGCAATTAGGAAATGGTGGATCTCACACATATTATTTCATCCTAGATCCTATCCTCCTTTTTATTACTACATACATCCTAAGGAGACTATTAGGGTAGATGATGGTCTTGTTTAGATTACTACAAAGATAAATGGTATTCCCTCTCGTAGAATTGTTATCGATCCAACTTGTATGGTGAATTTCATAATTGAAGAACATCTTTTCACAAGACAATTTCATAGACTCCTATGAAAAGATAGATGTGATGATTAAGACTTTCAAAGGTTTTACTTGTCCTACTCATGGTTCCATTACCTTTCCCATTGAAGTTGGCAATGAATCCTTAGATATCACCTTTTTTTATCATCCCAACTTCTGATCAATTTTAAGTTAGATCTTGGCCTTCCTTGGCTCGCTTCCATGAATGCTATTGTCTTACCTATATATTTAAGTGTTTGAAATCTCTCCATAATGGAGAAATCATCATCATTAACCATAGTTTGTATCAACCTTTTGTGAGTTGTAGAAACTTTGACCTTGACTTATTTTCACCTAGCATGCCTCAAACACTTCAACATCACCACAACCATCTCTTATTATCTTATAAAAAATTCAAAGCCCAAAATATTTATGAACTTAGCAACCCTAACAATGTCCCATCTCCTTGTCTTGGACTTGGACTCCTTCCCATACCTTCTATTTCTCCCATTTATGCTTCAATCCTACCACTTATATCTTAGAAATGCCCTACATCTTCAATCTTTCAACCTAGTGTGGTTCATTTCATTTTTCCTCCTAAAGAAGAAAAGCAACCGACATTGATTGATCTTTGAACCAATCCAAATTTCAAGAGAAACTAAATGTTACCATTGTGAGCTTGTAACTATCAATGTAGATGGCATGCTAAGGATCATGAGATTTATTCTCAAAAAATTTCCTCCCCTAAGACACCTTCTAATGCCTTAATTCTCTTTGACCAACCTATGCAGAGCCCAAGGGAGGAAGTTCATCTAAAGAAAATCAAATTGAATAACCTTGATGATTTTTCTGTTCGTATCAAAGATCCTATTGTGATTAATTTAGATGAAGATACTCCTGATGATGATGAGTACAATGTTTATAATGATAATGATGTTAATGCTAATAACTTTGATGATATGTATGATTTTATTGAAAACAATCATGAATTATCTGCTTGATTTTCACAAATGTTATCCCTAGCTCCTAGTGACAAACAAAACAACCTATCATTAGAGCATGGTCCTTGTTTGGAATTTATGATAGATCTATGTGTCATGCTCTATGTTTCACCTCTTGTGTGTTTCCCACCTTCCCTAAATGGTAATGATCGAGATGGGGGGCTAGACGATATACTTGACTAGCTCCTCTTGTATGACAGATTCTTTTATGTGTTTTCCTATTCCTATTGTGATTCCCCTATGTTGTACTATTTTCCATATGTTATGTTTATATTTATTTAGAAAACCCTTATTGATCAATTGGCATAAGGTGATAAAGGAATTAAACTATTATGTCATTCCTTTGTTTGTATCTCATTTCTTCTACATGAAATATAAATGTTATGTCATGCATGTACTTTTGTCATAAAATTTCCTTTGTGTTATCTAATTGGGAACGATGCAAAGTGGTAGAAATCATCTATTCTTTTTAGTCTCTACAATACCAATCCAAAAAGAATTTCCTTTTTATCTCTTATGTGATCTCCTATTGTTCTCATATTTCTTCTACCTTTGGGGGATGATGTCAATTCATTTTGTCATAATTCTTGATATATATGAGTTATCATGCGTGATCATACTAATCCTAGAGTTTGTGGATCTCTTTGTACTCTTTTTTTTTTTTTCTTCATGTGCTTCATTTCCCTTAGTTTTTCCTTATTTGGGGGCATTTCACCATAGAAACATCTTTTGGTTACATGCGTTCTCTATTAAAGCCATTGCTCGCATTAAGGCATTTACAATTGCTTTAATATGTGGGCATACACTATGCTTCTTATTTCATATTTTGCACACAAATACACAACAATTTAATTCAATATCTTAGCAAATTCTCTAAGGAGACAATGCTTTCCTTGGATTCATCCTTTCATTATATTATTTATCCCTGTGCATTATTTAACAATTCCTTTGGAGACAATGCTTTTTTTGGCCTAATTATCCTATGGAAGATTCACTTGTGGAAAATGCTTCTCTTGGTTATCCTTTTCAAGATGGGTTGACTAGCATAATGTAGCTTGCTATACTTTCAATTCCATCTTTGCACTGATCTCTCTTTCTCTACATGACCCATAGTAAGTCAAACCTTACCATGATTTTGATGAGGACCTAAGTTGCTCAGGGGCTTGGTGTCTCCTTGTCTCCTTGAACATGATAATTGTTTTATGCTTTGACCTGCTTTACCATGAGCATGGGGTAATCTCAGACTCTTGATAAAGTGGAGGCTAAATGTACCATCATAAATTGTAAGAACCTCTAATTAGATGCTCAATTAGGCCCCAGTTTAGTGTTCTCAAGTTTTCATGTCTGTTATGCTTTATCCATCCCTAATTCTCTTTTCATTCTCATATTTTCTCCACAATCCCAACCCCTAGAACAAATTTTGAGACATCATGGGGGTAATAGATCTATTTAGGGAATATGTCGACCCAATCAACCTACTCCTCACTTGGTTTGCCCCAAAATTTAAATTAGAGGCTTGTCTTAATGGTTAAGCTAGAAATCTAAAACCCCATTGGTTTCCTTCAAGTTTTGAGCTTTGAAATACTTGTGAGAGGTATATAAGAAACATATCTCTCCTCATAATGTATCTCTCCTCATTTAAACAACACTTAAAAAAAATTGAAGCTCTCTCATACAAATTTGCATCCAAGCTTTCTAAGATAGATTTTCAAGCATCTAAGGAATCATTTGAAGGTAATATTCTCTATTATAGCAAGCTACTCTCCCTCACAAAGGTTAAGTAGAGGAGACCTCAATTTAGCAAGAAGATCATTCTTCCAAATACACAAATATCAATGTGAATATAGTTCTTGTCAAGGCAAGAGTCAATCAAGCATAACAAAATCAAAGATTTGAGGAGTATTGTAGATCTATGCATTTGTAAAGGGAATCCTTGATTCTTCTTTACATTTCAAGATACATACAACTGCATTCAAGATAACTACAAGCATCTTCATAGATATTATGACATTGTGTCTATTTATGAAGGTATACGCATTTACATTTCAAATATAGCCTTTTCTTTATTTTAGCATGATTTCCTTTCATGCATATTTCATTTCATTTTCAAGTTTTATTCGTCAATAGGGGTTTGATTGAGGCAAACCCCTCTCTTCACAATGTTTCCTCTCTTCTCTATGTGCAAGAATACATGGTGCTTGCACTAGGATCATATTTGGGAAGTCTAGGACCTTGCCGATAGTCTACAACTACAAATAATTAGAAGTGCAAGGAACAAATCAACCAAGTCACCATAGTCCCTCAAATCCTCTTCAAATTAAATTTATAGGTTAGTTGTAGTCTTTGGGCTTTATTTCTGGTTATGGAATTGATCTTTTTGCTTTTTGTCTATTTGTGCATTCTGAAACTCACTATTTTTTCCCTTCTGACCTTCAATGTTGCATTGTCCAATCACATTTACCTAAACAACCCTCAATTACAATGAAGGACATTGCACTCACTCGACGCCTAAGTCTACTTGAGCCTAGTGGGTAATCTTCCAATGTAACCCAGGTTGGTTTGATGCCATATTACAAAATGACTCTAGAACCCCTTGTTACAATTTTTAAGGCACAAAACCCTTGTTTGTTGTAAATTGACAGAAAATGCACAACTATCAAAACTATTTCACTATGTAATTTATTTCTTTTTATGATCTACAAACACATAATTTACCATCAACATCTAACACCCTTTATTGTATTCATAATTTATGGTTGAAAGTTCTTTAATTTTAAAGGAAGTAGAACATGATGATTCATTGATTATAATAATAATTTTTTAAACTAATTACTTGATTTCACTTATTTTTTTTTAAAATATTCATATTCTTTAGTAGTGTTCTTATTTTCTACAATAGATAATGAAGACAAATGAATACATATATTTGAAACATATATAAATGAATGCATTTTTAATATATATTTAAATTAAATATTTTTCATCATTATAAAAACTAACAAACATTATACTTTTCTTATAAAAGAAACTATGTTATCATTACAGTAATTCTAATGTTAATCAAGTTTTACAATTTCACAACCACCTTTATATTTAATAAAATAAATGTGTTCCAATCTTTTATTTCAAATATTATTTTTAATATTAAAAGAAGTAAAATAAGACTTCTTCCTTTAAAACAAAGACTTAAAAAAGACAATTCAACTAAGCATCAACTATCATAAGTATTCACATAATTAAATTTTAAATTCTAAACTACTGCACTTAAAGCAAAATAAAAGCAAAACCTACAATCGGCATATAGGAAACACCATGGTAATAGGTATCACAATAAGAAATTTATCACAAGCGACAGTTATTTACTTTAATAAAATTTTATTTGTTTCAACCTTTTATATCAAAAGTGAATGCTGACAACATTTGTTGTCTACGCTTTAACGTTCTCGCCAAGTTATTTCTCAATCACAAATCGTCAGGCTATTATTCGACCACTAACATATTGTCGTGAGATTTTAAAAAATATTCCTTTACTTTTCAATCACAAATCTCCAAACCCCAACCATGGTTAAAGTCATACATCTCTTTTCCTGTAAACACAAATCCGAAATCTGATTCGCTGATGCGATGTGCGGAGCTTTTCATAACAATCGTTTTTATCTCTTAACAACCAAACTAAAAGTACGGATCTCTGTTTCAACCTGATTGAAAACTTACTGATAAAACTTCACAACAACCAGAAGAAGAACGAAAAGATCAATTATTAAATAATGCCGAGCATCTTTCTCCATTGATCTCATTTTTGTACATTGAGAAATTACACAATTCATTCCTCAAAATTTGTCCTCAGCACGGATTCGCATGAGAGGATAACTTGTACAACACAGACAATATACATAATCAAATCTTCCATTTTGCAGCAAAAGTTTTAGTTTTGTGTTACCAAAATTATTCTCAGCAATTGCGTTGAAATTGTGCAAGAAGATCTTGCATTTGCGCCAATTGCTGCTTGAGAGAAGTGATTTGATGACTGTAATCCCGCGCCTGAAGAACAGATTCTGCCTCCAGCTCTCCAAGCTGTGAACAGAGGCGCTCCTCCGCTTCTTCCGTCTTTAACAATCTCATCCTCACCTTTTCCAGCTCCGCCATTAATTCTGCTTCGAATCTTTGGCTTTCCTCCAACTGCCTTTGCAGCTTCAAATTCTCAGATCTGAGGGCCTCTACTTCTGAGCGCTCTATCTCTGCATTCAGATCCTCCTTTGCACTCTTCTTCTTGTATGCCGGCGAAATGGAAGGCTGTGAGAAGAAAGAGAAATCAGCAAGAGCAGGAGCCATTTATGAATTTCCTCTTCACAAATATAAAACTGAGCTTAAAATTTCCTCTTCACAAATAAAAAACTGAGGTTATTGTAAGCAATGAGAGGGGAAAATGGATATAAATATATTTCATTATCAACGGAAAAGCGTCTACATACAATGAATGTAGTAATGCATTAGTCTAGACGCTACTGGCATTTTCCATTTTCTCCTTTTAATGCCCGTTTGTTTGCTGGAAGATGGCTGGAATATGCAAACGGGAAGATGGTTTTTTGTATGGCCAAATTTTCATTTTGACCAAAAACGAGAATTTGGCAAATTCCACCTTTTTTGAGGAATTTGCCAAATTCTCGTTTTTGGTCAAAATGAGAATTTGGCCGTACAAAAAACCATCTTCCCGTTTGCATATTCCAGCCATCTTCCATCAAACAAACGGGGCTTAGTCTTCATATTTATCTTTTGTATGATGGTTGGTTTTTTAATTTTTTAATGCAAGTCAAATTTGAAGTGAGCAGTGAGAGATTTAGAGAAAATTTTTCAACAATGTTTTTTTGTCTGTTTTCTTTTAGTACTTTTCATTCAAGAGAGTTTTCATACTTAGTTCATTATTTTGAAGGCAATGATAAATAATATAATTATTTGTATCCTTTTATTCTAATTATGTACTTAATAATAATATGGTAAATGATAAATTTAAAGTGAATTTGTATATAAATTTTATAATTAATATTAATGAGAGTCATTTTAAAAAGAGAATATGAAATTGTATCTCATAAGTAATATGAATTAGATTGCTTAAAGATTATTATTTCCAAATATATATGCATTATGAAAATCATGTATGCTGCAATTAATCTAAGGCGAGAAGCCATATAAAGATTTGATGTGAAGTGTATCATTCCTTTTATTAGAACAATTACTTATAGGTGTTATATCAATTTAAGAACAAAATTACTCCAACATCATAAATAATAATTGTCAAAGAGGTTTATTCAAATTATGTGAATGTATCTAATATTTGAACACAATAAATACGATCGAATTTAAAAAAATGAAATATCATAACTTTTAAATCATGTTAATAATTGCAAACAACTTAACAAATTGAAACGATATGGAAAATAATATCTTTTTAATGAATTACAAACAGATAAATTAAAATAAATTTGATTTTAAAATCTTTGTGTTATATTGTTAACCTCTAACTAACATACATTTTAAACTTTCCCCACTACTCAACATAATTTTGAAACTTGTAAATATTTAAGATAGTAAGTTATTATTTCAAACGAAATACATTATATTAGCTAATACATTATTTAACAATTAATACAAGTAACTTTATTGTCAAATATTTTGTAAATAAGATAATATTGACAACATTGAAACATGTATCAAATACCTTAAACCATCATCAAATCCTATGATCATCTCTCCTTAGAAATACTTTAGTATATCAAATATTTAGAGAACATTGTCACTAGAAAACATTAATAATAAAAAAGTTTAAAATATTGAATGAGTATAAAAGAGGTGAACCCCCTTAGTACTAGATAATGGAAATGAATACTCTTTGCAAATGGAAATCAAATTTTCATTAGATTTAATTATAGTAATAAATTAAATTTGGAAATTCTTACATTCTACCATAATATCAAATATATGTGCATATAATTTTTTAGTAATTTGAATTTTATACTTCCAATTTAAGTTATCTAGGGATTAGACCATAAAATGTCAAAAGTTAAAAGGATTGGAAATTGATGAAAATAATTAATAGAAGTGGCTTTCACCTATAATGTTAAAATTTTAATTATTCTTGCAAATAAATCCAATTTATATTTTTTAAATAACGTTTAGTGAGACATAGAAAAAACATGAAATACTTTGTAGTCTTCTTAGAAAATATATAAAAACTTTTGAGTAGAAAATCAAAAGCTATATATATTCGGTAGTATTATGATTTTTTTAAAATCTAAAGATTTAGAAAAAAAAAAGATAAGAGTTGAAATGACAAAAAAAATTATAAATGAAAAGAAAATTTATATTTATATCATCTCTAATTATAATAATTATTTCTCATTAAAAATATTTAATTATAAACAATAGTAGTATATATATCTTAAATACATCTATCTAAAATATTTTAAGAGATCAATTTGGAGTTATTTTATTTACTTAAAAGTTAATTTATTTATTAAAATTTATTTTATTTAACTCTAAACATATAAACTTACAAATTGTGAATAACAACTCATGTCTAGGTGCCCTCTGCTCTAGCTTCCACTCATGCACCCTTTCTTCTAGCTTTTGCCCACATACACTTTATTCTAGCCTCTTCCAACATGTCCCTTGTGTTAGATCTTGCTAGTGTGTCCCTCCTCCCAAGGATTGTGGGTTTCACCAACAGTGTCGTCCCTAAACCCTCCTCCTACTCATCTCTCCTTTTTGGAGCGGGTCCTTTTGTTGGTTCTTCCCAGGCTCTGCAAGATGTGTTGTGCTTATTCATGCTTAGGATATTTCCACTACATTTGGGTTTTTAGGTGGAGGCAACATTTTCGCTTAGCTCTGTTCCTCCTCCAAGATTAGTTGGAGGACAAGTTGCTAAGTTTGATCATGTGCACCCCCAAGAGTGCTTTGGCCTCTTCTTTCTGCTAAGACTTCACCTATGATCGTTTGTGGTATAGAGCTAGCTAAAAATAAGTTATTTTTTTGAAGATGTGGATTGGCATATTAATTCTCCTATCTTTGGACTTCGAGCTTCCAAATCTATATAAGTTCAGGTTCTCTCTCTTCCTAGAAGCCTCTTGTGTCGAGTAAGATGGAGTTTCTCCCTTGTACCAAAGGTTTCTTCATTTCATCATTTGCTTCTTTTGAGGATTAAGGCTTAGTATTGGGTCAACATTTGGCTTGGGGAGAGCAATGCCTTTCCATTAAATCTTGGTTCCACTCTTTCAATCCCCTCACTAAATCACTTCAAGTGCATCTAGTTTGGATTAAGCTACCAAATCGCACCCTTTAGTTTTGGGAGGAGTCTTGTTGAGGCTAATAATACTCAATTCCAAGCATGTTTTGAAAACTGATGATTTCATTTCTCACATGAGTCACTCCACCTTTTCTCACTTGTTAGTTGACATTGACACATCTAAACCTATCCCTGGTGATGTACTTCTGATGGTGGGTGATAAGCCTTGGATGCAACCACTGAATTATGAGGGGTTTCCCTTTAATTGTCACTATTGATTTGCTACTAGTCACTTGGCTTCGAATTGCTCAGTTTTGCATTGAAAATGTACTAACACTTGGTGGAAGAATGCCAAGGAAGATCACTTGATTATTGAGGTCTCTTCTTCTAATGGGGATTTCTTTTCCCAGGATCTTGATGAGAGCCTTACTCCAATTGTTTTGTGTATAGAATTTTTCATTGTGACTCTTGTTGTGTCATGCCAAGAAGTTCCTATAGCAGCTCATCCTGTTTCTTGTCCACCTTTGTGAGCCTAGGATGATTCCACGTATTGCCTGCTCCTTTGTTTGATGATCATCTCTTGTCCAACATTTCTTAGTCTACATTGGTTGTTATTGATCCCCCAATGGTGGGTCACCTCTTCTCTCCCATTGCAATGGAATCACATATGATAACATTGTTGACATTGTAGTTTATAAAAGAGATAAAGGTCCTTCCCCTTATCCTCTTACTCTTTTAGGTGTGGTGAAAGAGTTTATTTGTTTAGGGTTGAAACCCTTACCCCTTCCCCCTTCAATTCCCAACTCCAGTCAAAAGCTTTCTCTCTCTTCTTATATCCAGATCTCATCTCTTGTAAGATTCGTTCCATTTGCCTTGATAATAATCATGTAATAAATCTAAACCCTTTAAGTACCTAACTACTATAAACCTCAAAAACATATTTAAAAATATAAAAATCTTATGTGGGAAAACCTCCCCACTCCCTACCATCTTTTGTTCGATAGCTCTAATTCACATGGCTCTGGCTTATACGGTAAAAAGACAAGGGCCTCACTTTTTATCCACTAAAATTATTCTTTCCTTGTATACAACTTTTCTAAATATTTAAATGAAGTTAGGAACGCAAGCCATGACGAAAGCAGAGCGCAAACATGACAATCAACACACGTAAATTCCTAATAAGACATTTTAAGTTTGACTAAACAAAATTTATTTATGATTAGAAACGTTACAATAAAAAATATATAATTTCATTTTCCAGAAATCGTTTCACTCATTCCAGTAGGTTGTACAAATCTCAGGTCAACTTTACATATTTCTTATAATCCAAATTTGTTGGTTTCATTTGAGAATAATTTGAAAATATTTTGCGACTGTTAAGTTGAAACCAGCTTTTCACCTGCACCGTTTGCTAATACGCCGTTGAATATGGCAGCTGAATTCTTCTATAGCTAAGATTCATCGAATGTAGATCGATTTTCGTTGAACAGCAAGATCTATATATCTTCTACAACAAAGTATCTTTGTTGCATTACGCCAAGACCTAGGGTTTGATTTATGATAATGGCTTCTGCATTCGGGAATTTCTTTTCCTTCTTACAGCCTTCCATTTTGCCTGCATACAAGAAGAAGTTCGCCAAGGATGATCTAAGTGCAGAGATAGAGAGGTCAGAAATAGAGAATCTCAGATCTGAGAATATGAAGCTGCAAAGGCGAGTGGAGGAAAGCCAACGGTACGAAGCAGAATTAATGGCGGATTTGGAGAAGGTGAGGATGACATTGTTAAAAACGGAAGAAGCGGAGGAATGGCTGTGCTCTCAGCTTGGGGATTTGGAGGCGGAATCGGTTCTTCAGGCGCGGGATGATAATAAGCACATCAATTTTCTTAAACAGCAATTGGCGCAAATGCAAGATCTTCTTGCACAATCTCAACGGAATCGCTCATAATGATTTTGGTGCCGAGTTTGTTTGTGCAGAATGAAGAATGAATTTGTAAATTCTGTATGTAGAAAACGCAATAAATGAAGCAAAGGCGCTGTTTTGTGGATCTCATTATTAGTTTTTCGAAGGTCAAAATTGAGTAACTTTTAAGTATTTTTAGAAGATCTAAAATGAAATGTAAGTTTTAAATGAAAGAAAAGTTTTAACGATGTGTATTAAATCAGGTTTAGAGTTAGGGACATACATCAATAGAAGTGTTAATCTTCAAATCAATATTCTTATTTTTGATTATTCGTATTTCTGATTGTTGCCTATTTCTTTGCTGTTTAAATTTTGATCATCTAGATTATCTTCGGCATCTCACCTCTGTGGAGAAGATTTTCCTCAAGATGGAGAATGTGATCCGAAATTTATTTCGTCAAAACACAGTAACTGTTATACTCGGTTCTTCAATGTAGAATTAATGAGTTCGAAAATAAAAGATCAAAAGTACAGAATAACAGAGCAGATTGCAAATAAAGATAGAACACACAATTTATCGTGGTTCACTATAATAGTGGCTACGTCCACACTAAGAGTAGAAGAATTGTATTAATCTCAACAACCGAATGTTTACAAATGAAATAGAGAGTCTTATAAATAGGCTCATACTCAGCAGTTGAAAGGGCAAGGCGGCAACAAACAAAAGTCCGTTGGCCTTCCAATCCTAACAAACTCCCACCGGAAGTCAATGGATATTTCAGCTGATTAGGCATTCCCCTGCTCTACATGCTAACCTACTTCAGCTTAACAAGTCCAAGAGAAGTTCTTGCACATTCGAACTTCTCTTTGGTTACAAATTTTGTGAATATATCCGCCGGATTAATCTTAGTATCAATCTTGACAACTTCAATATTTCCTTCTTCAATTGCACGACGAACAAAGTGAGCATGTGCGTCAACGTGCTTAGAGCGACATTGTGAAGAGTGATTATGAGCCATGAAAATAGCGCTATGGCTGTCACAAAACAATTTATACTCATTTTGATGCACTTTCAAGTCACCAAGCAATCGCTAAAGCCAAATCATTTCCCTTGCACCTTCGGAAAGAGACAAGTATTCAGCCTCAAATGAAGAAAGAGCAATGCAATGCTGCAACCTTGAAGCCCAACTGATGACAGCTCCAACGAACATGAAGGTATATCCAGTGGTAGACCTTCATTTGTCCAAGTCTCCAGCATGATCAGAATCAGTGTAACCTTGCAGCTGAACTTTATTTCCTCCAAAGCATAATGCATAATTTGAAGTTCTTTTTAGATACCTTAGTATCCAATTAACAGCTTCCCAATGAGCATTCCTGGGGGGTGAACCCACAATAGTGGGTTACACTTTTTAGCTTGAACGGACACTGAACTCTACATTTTGAGAAAAACTTTCAGATTCAGATGCATATTACTGTTGAACTGCTCGAAATCGGAGGATGAAGTAAATTACAGTCTTTTAAGATTTTCTGTTTAGATTCTAAATATATTTTTTTTGAATTTATTTAAATACTTTTTTCTTTCTCCCACAAAAACTTGTATGGTGCTGAAAATGTTATTTTCAAATAATAACAATGTTTTCATACAACATAACTTTTTTTGTAAAATAGATATGGATGCGATTCTTTCGAATTTAGTTTTGTAACATCCATACGGAGGGCATGCAATTGGTTTGATGACATTATCACTATTATTGCATATTTTATTAATGTTTGAAGTTGACTAAACTAAAATTTTGACTTACCTTGACTACATAGCTTATAGCTTATTGTGTATTTATCGAATTTCAATTATTATTTTTTAATAGAAAGTAGACTCGAATACGGAGGGCATTGTTATTTTTCAAAATTTTTAATCCTTGTTTTACTATTTTTCATTGAACGTCAAACTCAGAGGTTTATATTTGATAAAAAACCTACATTCATTTAACGTAAAAAATCATACACATAATAAATTTAAAAATAGTCAAATATATAATCATTAGAAAGCTAGTTCCGAGTACTTGTTGTATGCAAAATGACGTCTTCTTATTCATCCATTTGATTAGCGTGCTTGAGGCCCGAAGCCATGAGATTCTTAGAATTTCTTGAAAACTTGAAACCATGTCCCATTTTAGGCACTTTCAATAGAAAGTATTGACTTTTGATCAAAATTACTTTCTATCAAAAGTACTTTTCCCAAAAAATTCAAAATTTAGTCATTACTAAGATATTTTCGATTGAAAGTCATCTAGTTTCGATCGAAAGTCAAGTTTGACTTTCGATAGAAACCTATGTTGGCCTTTTTGGTGACATTTTCGGTTAATAAGAATTAGGTATAAATAAATGTATATTTTTTTCATTTCATAAATCTAAAAGTTGTAAAATAATTCACATTTAGGAGAAGGAAGACATTTTGGCACGGAATAATTTTCTAAGTTGTGATGGGAAATAAAAAGAGAAGGCTAAACAAAAGTGCACGGCATTATTCAGAAGAGACTGAACAAAGACTACATGAAGAATCACGAAAAAGATAGCATCGTTAGAATCAAGGTATGTCTAAGATGTCTCTAGATAGATATTTTAAGTTGATGGTCAAGACTTGTCTTAATGTTCACGTAAATGTGATATTGTACAGGTCTATTAGACTTAACTATATCTAATTGTAGACCTATTTGGACTAATAGGACTTATTAGGACTAATGAGGACCTATTCTAGGACTATTAGGACCCAATTAGAATCAACAAGAACCAATTAGCACCTAATTAGACTCAATTAGAACCAATTATGAACTATTAAAACCTAATTAGACTTAATTATAATAAATTAGTACCTAATTAGACTCAACTAGGACCAATTATACCCAATTAGGACCAATTAGAACTAATTAGAACCAAATAGTACCTAATAGGACCTATTAGGACTCATTAGGACTAAATAGGACCTATTAGGACTGATTAGGACCTATTAGGACCTATTATAATCTAATTAGGACTAATTAGGACCCATTAGGACTAATTAGAACCAATTAGACTCAATTGGTACCTAACATGACCTACTAAACTCAATTAGGACTAAGTAGACTCAATTAGAACTAATTAGGACCTAATATGACCTATTAGATTCAATTAGGACCAATTAGACTCAATTGGGACCAATTAGGACCTAATATGGACCAATTAGGACCTAACATGACCTATTAGACTCAATTAGGACTAATTAGACTTAATTAGGATTGGTTAGGACCTAATATGGACCAACCAGACTCAATTAGGAGGTAAACTAGACTCAATTATGACCAATTAGGAACAATTAAGACCTAATTAGGACCTATTAGATTCAATTATGACCTATTAGATCTAATTATACTCAATTAGGACCAATTAGGACCTAATATGACCTATTAGACTCAATTAGGACCAATTAGGACCTAACATGACCTATTAGACTCAATTAGGACCAATTAGGACCTAATATAGACCAACTAGACTCAATTAGGACCAATTAGGACCTAATATGGACCAACTAGACTCAATTAGGAGGTCAACTAGACTCAATTATGACCAATTAGGAACAATTAGGACCTAATTAAGACCTATTAGATTCAATTATGACCTATTAGATCTAATTATACTCAATTAGGACCAATTAGGACCTATTAGACTCAATTAGGACCAATTAGACTCAATTAGGACCAATTAGGACCAACTCAACACAATTATGACCAACTAGACTCAATTAGGACCAATATGGACCAACTAGACTCAATTAGAACCAACTAGACACAATTATGACCAATTAGGACCTAATTAGGACCTATTAGATTCAATTATGACCTATTAGATCTAATTATACTCAATTAGGACCTAATATGGACCAACTAGACTCCATTAGGACCAACTAGACACAATTAGGACCTAATTAGGACCTATTAGATTCAGTTATGACCTATTAGATCTAATTATACTCAATTAGGACCTAATATGGACCAACTAGACTCCATTAGGACCAACTAGACACAATTAGGACCTAATTAGGACCTATTAGATTCAATTATGACCTATTATATCTAATTATACTCAATTAGGACCAATTAGGACCTAATATGTATGTGTGTAAATTTTACACCTAGCTGTAGACACAACACTTCAGTAAATCATTAGAGGTTAGCTAAAATTAAAATTGTGCAAGTAATTAAAAACTAAACTAACTAGGCGATTTACTACCTTCTAGTAGATGCGAGTATGTATTCTCAGATTGGACCGAGATCAGTGACCTTGATGACACCTAAACGAAGGATTTGAATGCAAAATCTAGATATGAGATGAATGCAAATTAATCTATTTTTTTGGATTTTCTATACAATAAGATGAAAAATATGATATGAATCTAATCTATATGAAAATTGATATGAAATGCAATTAATCTAACAATGATATGCTAAAATATGAATGATCTCACAAAGTTGTTGATTTGCAAAGAAGCTTCAATTCTTCAGATACCAATTCGCCAACATAAGTTTGCAAATTCTGAGATATGAGATTGGAGAGCTGAGCCTTGGTTTTATAGAAATCCAGAGTTTTGGGGATGCATGGAAAAAGCCATAAATCACTTAGATAAACTTAGGTTGATTTTTGAGTTATCAAAGAATAAAAGATAATTAATTCACAAAATCATGCAAAAGCATGCAAAAATAACTTTTTAACTCAAATAAGAGTTGAGTTCATTTTTAAAACAACTTGAATTGATTTTTTGATTTCAAATTTAATTGCTTTTTGAATGTGCATAATAATTATGAATTAAATAAATAAATAAAGTGATTTATTTCCAACTTAACTGATTTTAAAAATAAAACAATTGATTTATGGATTAATCAATTATTAAATCAAACTTTTATTCCAAAATAATATCATTAAATATGACAACTTGCTTTAATTAATTAAATAAGAATTTAATCAATTAATGATAGGAATTTTGATTTATTGTCAAATTTAAATAATAATTAGGAATAAATATAATTAAATTCAATTAAATAATTAAGTGGCAGTATTAAATCTAATTAATTAAATATTGAGAATATTCAATTAATCAAACTTTAGGATAAATAGGATTTATCGCCAAATAATCATTAAATTAAAGATAATTATGATGATTAGGAATATTACTAGGAATATTCCCTGATGCAGAATTTGAGATAATCAATTAGGATTCGATAATGTTCAGATGTGCCTTAAGTTAAGACTTCGATGTTGATTTCGTTCGATATGTTGATATAGGAGGTTAATGAACTTATAGCCCATTTTTGGGGTATTACATTTTGCCCCTCTTTGAATTGTTGTGCGAAGCGTAGTGGTTCAAAGATAGTCTATGTATGATGTTTGAAATTGATATGAAGCAGAAACTGATTGAAATTGATATGAAGATAACATGTCCTGAATGACCAAAGATAATGTTAACTATAACAACAATGAACCGATGATTGCGAAAAAGTGTCAAAACACCTGATTATGAACCTTATGATTGCGAAGAAGTGAGTGATCGATTCCAGACCCGATTGTCCTTGTATTGAATCACATTGGTATCACATCTGAACCCTTTAGTTTCTGAAGAACCAAGGAAATAACACAATTGAACCAATAGTTGCAAAAACTGATAAAATTTACAAAATTAAGAGAATACCAGATTGATATGGATCTCGATGAATCTGATATGCCTTGAGCGATGATTGATTTGCCCTGATTGAGGAGGTCATTTTGATGAATCAGTAACTAGACATGGTTGTTGTCTTGATTACTGAGGAAAGATATGATTTCAAATTTAGATTACAGACTTTGAATGATGTGCAATACCATGCCCCCTTTGGGATTAAAATTGAAATTTAATAAGAAAAGTCAGTGTTATAGTTTAGAAGCATGTTAATTGATTTGAGAAGTTGTTATACACATTAGAGAATGTGTTCTGCATCGTTGGAGGGTGCAAAAGACCAAGTTTGACTAGATTTGACCATGAGTTGACCATAGGTAACTAAGTTAAAATTTTGATAGTTTGATGTAAGATAATCGACTAAGTTGAATACTAGATTTCTGTGATGATTGAAGGTTGATTGTGCAAGTAGTTAATAATATGAATGATCGTAGATTTTGATTTTGATTCCGAAAAAGGATTCTACTTGCTATTTCATTGGAAGAACCTTTATGTGAGATTCATCTCTTGTTAGATTTGAAGAATCGTTTAAGCATTGCAGATCATTTAACCATTGTGAGATCATACAAACATGCAAAATGCAAAGAAACATGTAATATGAAATGCAACCTAAGACCTATGACCTAGTCACTGATCATGTGTTGGTCATTCTCATCATTGAATTTTTAGGTAACCGGATAAATCAATACAATGCCCACTAGTTATGAAACCATAGACATATGAATATCGATTTGTATGCACGGGAATCAATACAACACCCACTGATTAGGAAACCATGGGTATATGAATATTGATTTTGTTTTCGGAATGTCGGATTAGATATAAGCACCAAGGCATAAGCGCTAGGATGACCTGAATATCATGTCCATTTTGATATAGCAATTTGTATAAGCATCAAAACATAAACTTCATGATGACTTGAATACGCCTGAGATTAAAAACACATCAAATAGTCAAGAGATCATTCTAAATCCAATGTGAATTACCCGTAGTGACCCTTTATCATTCACATCCTTAGGTAAGATCGCATTTCACAATAGGAGAAAGAACTCACTCAAAAAGACAATAGTTAGATCAAACATCCTTGAATTTTCTAGGTATCAATGGTTGAGGTACACATGGCCATCCAATTTGAGATAGAGGCTCTTACAGTCGAACACCATTTCAATCCAGAATTTCCAAAGTCATTAGATTTTCACATACAAGCAGAAAATAAAGAAAATATTATACCCCCAGTCATCACTCTCTAAATCCTGTAAAGGACATCATTGAAGAGCTCAAAGGGACACAATAATGCAAAAATCTCAATGCGAATTAGTAAGCATACAAGGAGATAAAAGAACATAAAAATCACAGATTGTTTTCAGTTTGTGTTTGATTGCATTGTTGTAGATGCAAAATCCTTTCTGGAGAGGAGACTAACTGACTGACTCAAATGAAGCTTCAAAGGACTCTGATTGGATATGATACGTCTAAGATACATTGGAGGCCATAGGATATGACTTTGATTGCCCACAAGTGTTAAGCATTGATAGGATACAGATGCTTGAGCTGATTGGTGTACAGACTGACTTATTGGAAACGAGAATGCAGAAACAAACTGGGAGATATGTACAAACTAAAGCAAGACTGAAAGCTGGGAAAGACCAAGATTGCACTGATAGATGGAGCATTTTGAAACAAGTGGCACCCATTTGCCAGGTTTTCACCATCTTGGTAGAGATTCTATTTTTGCTACCAAGGCGCCTGTTTCCAGGTTTTCACCAAGGCACTTTTTCTTTTTCTCATTTTTTGTATTTTTTATTTTTTTCAATTTTTTTGTACTTTTGATATTTTTTACATTTTTTGTGAATCATCAAGGTGCCTATTGCTAGGTTTTCACCAAGATGTTCATTTTTTTTGAACTTTTTCTAATTTTTAGGATTTTTCAGGATATTTTACCATAGACTGAATGCCTTAGGCATAGAATTTCTTCAAATGGAGAACGTTGATTGGTTCTTGGAGCTGTTCTCCTTCAATTTTTGAGAGTTGATAGGCACCAGAGCCAAAAGTAGCAGTGATTACAAAGGGACCCAGCCAATTGGGTTCAAACTTCCCCTTGTGTTCTCGATGTGATTGATTTTTAGGATTCTCTCTCAAGACTAGATCACCAACCTGAAATTCTCTGTGTCTGACTTTCTTGTTGTAGCCTCTAGACATTCTCTTCTAATATACTTTGAGATGATCATATGCTACTTATCTACGCTCATCTAGTAGTTCAAGTTCTTGCAACCTAGACACTTTGTAGTCATCATCAGTTACTAGACCATGCATTCTGATTCTTAGTGATGGGATTTCAACCTCAATAGGCAGTACCGCTTCAGACCCATAAACTAAAGCAAAAGGTGTAGCCCCAGTGGGCATTCTGATACTTGTTCTATAGGCCCAGAGAGTTAGATTGATCATGAAATGCCAGTTTCTTCCTATTTTATTAATTGTATGGTGCAAGATTTTCAATAGATTCTTGTTAGAAGCCTTTGCTTGTCTATTCCCTTAAGGATAGTAGATAGATGACCAATGTTGTGTAATCTTGAATTTAGCACATAAATCATCTATATCTTTGTTCTTGAATTGTCCACCATTATCTATGATTATGGAATGAGGTATCCCATATCTACATATGATATAGTTCAATATGAACATAGATATTTGTTTTCCAGTTGCTTGTGTCAAAGGGACTGCTTCCACCCATTTAGTAAAATAATCTATAGCTATGATTATATGGGCATGTCCATTAGAAGAATGAGCATGTATAGCTCCTATAAGATCAAATGCCCATTGATGAAAAGGCCATTGTGTAGTAAAGGGAATTAGATCTCTCCCTGGAGCATGAATTAAGTTGCCATGCACTTTGCATTTTTGACAATTCTTAGCAAACTTGATAGACTCTTTCTCCATTTCAGGCCAATAGTACCCAGCCCTAATAAGTTTTTGAGCTAGTGTTAAACCGTTCGAGTGTGACCCACAAATACCATCATGGATTTCCTCTAATGCATGTTAAGACTCTTCCCATTCTAAACATCTAAGTAGCATACCATCTAGACCTCATTTGTATAGATTGTGACCAATGATGACATATCAGGAGGCATTACGGATAAGGTATCTCTTTTCATGGCAGTTGAAG
Source organism: Chamaecyparis obtusa (assembly GCA_027943335.1). Classification (NCBI taxonomy): domain Eukaryota; kingdom Viridiplantae; phylum Streptophyta; class Pinopsida; order Cupressales; family Cupressaceae; genus Chamaecyparis; species Chamaecyparis obtusa. The sequence continues at coordinate 1,149,775 of BSBK01003984.1, forward strand.
GTATCAGGAATGGTTTGGTCTTTGAGATAGGAGAATAGGTTTTTATATCTGGATGAATCATGACCATCAACAGTGCAGATCATTTTGGTTTCAGGGGAATCATATGCAGGATAAGATAGTTCTTCCACCAGGAACTCATAGCGTAGCTCATGTTCAGGCTACTGTAATAAAGTAGATAATGTTGCCATTGCATCGGCAGCCTTGTTCTCTGTTCTAGGTATTTGCTCAAATGTGATAGATAGGAAATACTTCTTTAGATCATCTACCATTCTCTTGTAAGGAATGAGCTTTTCATCTTTAGTTTGGTACACATCATTGACTTGATGGATAACAAGTTGTGAGTCTCCATGAATGGGTAATTCTATTACTCTCCATTCAATTTCTATTTTCATACCATTCAAAAGGGCTTCATATTCTTCAATATTGTTTGTATAAGGGAACTTTAATCTAAATGCTTTTGGGATTGAGTATCCTTGAGGAGTTATGAACAATATGCCCGTGCTTGACCCATTCTCTGTGTAGGAGCCATCAAAGAATAACTGCCATTCTCTAGAAGAAAGAGTCATGATAGAGGAATCTAGGAATTCCATTTACATTGGTGTTTCATCAATCATAGGTGCATCCGCTAATTGATCAACAATAACCTATCCTTTGATAGCTTTTCTTTCCACATATTCAATATCAAATTAACTTAAGAGCATGACCCATTTAGCTAATCTACCTATGAGGGCAACTTTGCTTAGTAGGTACTTGAGTGGATCAATCTTAGCTACTAATTGTGTGGTATGAGCTAACATGTAGTGTCTCAATTTCTGTGATGCAAAGATCACAGATAGACAAGCTTTCTCAATCATTGAATAGTTCTTCTCATATGCAACGAATGTTCTACTGATATAGTATATAGCTCTTTCCTTTTTGTTCTCATCATGTTGTGCTAGCAATGCCCCCACTGATGTATCTGTAGTGGAGACATATAAGATTAAAGGCTTCCTTGGAATGGGAGGCATCAAGATAGGAGGATTTGATAAATACTTCTTGATATGATTAAAGTTGTTTTCACATTCTTTATTCCATGCAAAGGTCACACCTTTATGTAATGTTTTTGTAAAAGGTTGTGATATGTCTGCTAGTTGTGATATAAATCTTCTAATAGATTGGACTCTTCCTTGCAATGTCCTCATTTGACTAATATTCTTTGGAGGTTGCATTTCCATGATAGCCTTTACTTTAGCTGGATCAACTTCAATGCCCTTCTTTGAAACTATGTATCCTAAGAGCTTTCCAGAAGTGACACCAAAAGCACACTTCTTAGGGTTTAGTCTGAGCCTAAATTTTTCCATTTTGTCTAGTATTTTGCTTAAGTCATTTAGATGTTCAGCTCTAATCATAGATTTTGCCAAAGTATCATCAACATAATCTTCCATAGTCCTATGCATCATGTCATGAAAAATAGAAGTCATTGCCCTTTGATATGTAGCACCAGCATTTTTAAGCCCAAATGGCATGACATTCCAACAGAAGGTGCCCCATGCACATGTAAAAGCAATTTTCTCTTGATCCTGTGGAGCAATTTTTATTTGATTATATCCAGAAAAACCATCCATTAAATAATACATCTCAAAGCCCACAGTCATGTCCACTATCATATCAATGTTAGGTAGTGGAAAATCATCCTTAGGGCATGCTCTATTTACATCTCTAAAATATGTGCACACTTTGATTGATTTATCTAGTTTTGAAATAGGTACAATATTAGAGATCCACTCTGCATAATAAAAAACTTAGATGAATCTGGCTTTTAGGAGCTTCTCTAATTCAACTTTTACCAAGAGTGCAACATGAGGATGCATCTTTCTCAATTTTTTCTTGATAGGTTTGACATTTGGAGCTATAGATAAATGATGCATTATAAGATTAGCATCCAAACCTAGCATATCTAAGTATTTCCATGCAAAGTTGATCTTCTTTTCTATTAGGAATGTTGTAAATTTTTTCTTTTCTTCTTCTGATAAAGATTGTGCTACATGAATCAACTATGGTTCCTTTGCTGTTCCCAAATTGAGGGATTGAGTGGGCTCAATTAGAACTAGAGATCTGTCCTGTAAATGACTCAGAAGGACATCAAATATCTCATCCTTAGGCACCTCAGAGAGGTTTTCACCTTCGGATACATCTTTTATTTTTACTTTTGTAGGTTCTGAGACTGCCACAAAGTGGTTTTCACCCTCAGAACTCCTTTTCTTTTTATTCTTATTCTTATTTTTTTGACTAAGATACTTGATTTCTGACTCCATCATGCTAACACTTGGTTCACTGATGGAAGTACTCATAGGCTCAATTGCATTGAGGTAGCAAGAAAGGGAATAGCCATTTAGGAAGGTATAAATACCATGGTTCAAATTTGTGGAGGTTTGATCAATAAGGTCTGGATAGTTGATAGTCAAAGTGGGGAAAGATTGGGAGATAGTGTTTATGGATATGGATCTATCATCATTGGTCCTAACCTGACACTCAAGTTCAAAGGTGATATTACAACTTAAGACATTCAATTCGTGAATAGGCTCAATGTCATTGTGGGAGTCCAATTCAGCCATAGGTGGATCAGACTTGATAGGTTCATCATTTCACTCTAGACTTACATTGGGTTCAGGTGCATATTGGTGAATAACATCAACATGTTTCTCTATAATAAGCTCATCTTCTTCTGGAATGGCTCCGCATTCATAGTCATTAGATTCTTCATCTATGCCTCTAGGAAATCTAAGAACATGAGTAAAGTCAGGATGAATACCCCAAGAAGGGTTACCCTTAGATTCTGATTTGAATTCATACTCATGAGAATCTGTCTCAGAATAATTACCACCTTCCTCTTCTTGATTGTTTTCGAGACTAGCTGGTTCTTGTGTTGCAACTATCTCTTGATTGGTAGTAGGTTCTTATGTTTCTACTACATTAATTCTTTTGATTGGATCATCTTTAGCTTCAAGGAGATCTATGATTTCCTTAGGAAAATGTTCATAAGGGATAAGTTCAGAGCTGTCTGAATCACTATCTGATGGTTCATTTTCTTCCTTCTTAAGAAGAGGTTCTCCTAGTGCGATCTGTTCTATGACATGAGAACAATTACCTTTGAGGTGGAAGGGTTTCTTTTTAAAGCCTAGGCCAACAATATCTTTGTTTGCCCTACCAGTATGTGAAATAGGTGTTATAAGACCTTCTCCTCTGACTCCTAGAGGTCCTTTACTTGAATATCCCATCTTAGCTATTAATTTATCTCCTAGACCATATGCCTTAGAAGGGATTTTGGATATTGTAGAGTCACTAGTCTGAACCACCTAAGATTTAGGTTCATCTTTGTATAGCCATGCAAGCACAACTTCATCCTCTTCAAATTCTTTCTTGGAGACTTGTTCTACTAAAAAATTATTTTTATATGCCTCAAGAGGTTCTTTAGAATCTGGTTTGGATTGTTTTAAAGATTGTCCATAAGACTTAAGTGAGATAGGGAGAGATGTCAAAGATAAGACTGGCTCTATAGTGTATTCTCCCATACCATTTTCTTTGATATTGACCTCTTTTGCAATGTCTTCCATTTTAGATGTGGATGCTTCCTTAGTTGGCTCAATGGGAGATTCTCTATTATTAGGCACAAGTTTATCTTCACTTTCCTTCAATGTATTGCAAGTGGTGGATATGTCTATTGGAATAGTGACCTCTACTCCTTCATAAGGAAATTTTAAGCATTGGTGGAATGTAGAAGGAATAGCCTTCATCTCATGTATCCATGGTCTCCCTAGAAGAATATTGTAAGCCAAAGGTAGATCAAGAACCTGACATATAATATCTCTGATAACTAGACCTACTCTGATAGGTAAGACAATAGTGCCTTTAGAAGATCTTTCTTGTTCATCATAGGCTTTTATAGTGATTTTATTTCTAGGATCAATAGCCAATTTTGAAAATCCCAATTGTGTGACCAAGTTGTAAGAACAAATGTTTAGGCTAGCACCTCCATCTATTAACACACGTTTGACTCTATGGTTCTGGATCAAGACTTCTATATGCAAGGGCTGGTTATGTGGGTGACTCAAGGAGTTTTCATCTTCCTCTGAAAAGGAGATATATTGTAGAGATGTAAGATGTCCAACCATAGTCTGGAACTTGTCTAAATCAAGGTCATCAGGAACATTGGATCCGAGCAAAGCTTTGTCTAGAATAGCTCTATGAGCTGGAGATATTCAAAGCAACTCAAACATGGATATTTTTGCATTAGCATGTTGGAGTTGTTGAACAATGCTATAAGATGTTGGCCTCGTATCTTTAGGATTGGAAGATTTAGAAGTAGCCTTCTGTTTGGAAGTAGAAGAAAGATTGAAGGGCATCTTAGGGACATTTGATGAATCTGGGATTTGTCCGTTCAGATGTGCCTGAGCTTGTGATCGAGTCACTACATTAGCTGAAGTATGATCTCTATCTCTTCGCACAATTGTGATGACATTGCAATGCTCAGAGAGACAATGTTCAACCATATTGATAACAACATTATTTGTAGGGTAAGCATATTTGACCTTTGCCCCCATATTAGGCTGAGAAGATGAAACTTCTTGACCATGTTTCAAAAATGGTTCTGTGAATGCTATATGGTCATTCGGGAAGGTATAAATACCATGGCTCAGATTTGTGGAGGTTTGATTAATAAGGTCTAGATATTGGATAGTCAAAATGGGGAAAGATTGGGAGATAGTGTTTACAGATATGGATCTGTCATCATTGGTCCTAACCTGATGCTCGAGTTCAAAGGTGATATTACAACTTAAGACATTCAATTCATGAATAGGCTCAATGTCATTGTGGGAGTCCAATTCAGCCATAGGTGGACATGACTCGATAGGTTCATCATTTCATTCTAGACTTACGTTGGGTTCAGGCGCATATTGGTGAATAACATCAACATGTTTTTCTATAATAAGCTCATCTTCTTCTGGAATGGCTCCCCATTCATAGTCATTAGATTCTTCATCTATGCCTCTAGGAAATCTAAGAAATGGGTAAAGTCAGGATGAATACCCCAAGAAGGGTTACCCTTAGATTCTGATTTGAATTCATACTCATGGGAATCTATCTTAGAATAACTACCACCTTACTCTTCTTGATTATTTTCGAGATTAGCTAGTTCTTGTGTTGCAACTATCTCTTGATTGATAGTAGGTTCTTGTGTTTCTAATACATTAATTCTTTTGATTGGATCATTTTTAGCTTCGAGGAGATTTGTGATTTCCTTAGGCAAACATTCATAAGGGATAAGTTTAGAGCTGTCTGAATCACTATCTGATGGTTCAGTTTCTTCCTTCTTAAGAAGAGGTTCTCCTAGTGTGATCTACTCTATGACATGAGAACAATTACCTTTGAGGTGGAAGGGTTTCTTTTAAAGCCTAGGCCAACATTATCTTTGTTTTCCCTACCAATATGTGAAATAGGTGTTATAAGACCTTCTCCTCTGACTCCTAGAGGTCCTTTACTTGAATATCCAGTCTTAGCTATTAATTTATCTCTTGGACCATATGCCTTAGAAGGGATTTTGGATATTGTAGATTCACTGGTTTGAACCACCTAAGATTCAGGTTCATCTTAGTATAGCCATGCAAGCATAGCTTCATCCTCTTCAAATTCTTGCTTGGAGACTTGTTCTACTACAAAATTATTTTTATATGCCTCAAGAGGTTCTTTAGAATCTGGTTTGGACTGTTTTAAAGATTTTCCATAAGACTTAAGTGAGATAGGGAGAGATGTCAAAGATAAGATTGGTTCTATAGTGTATTCTCCCATACCATTTTCTTTGATATTGACCTCTTTTGCAATGTCTTCCATTTTAGATGTGGATGCTTCCTTAGTTGGCTCAATGGAAGATTCTTTGTTATTAGGCACAAGTTTATTTGCACTTTCCTTTAATGTATTGCAAGTGGTGGATATGTCTGCTGGAATAGTGACCTCTACTCCTTCATAAGGAAATTTTAAGCATTGGTGGAATGTAGAAGGAATAGCCTTCATCTCATGTATCCATGGTCTCCCTAGAAGAATATTGTAAGCCAAAGGTAGATCAAGAACCTGACATATAGTATCTCTGATAACTGGACCCACTCTGATAGGTAGGACAATAGTGCCTTTAGAAGATCTTTCTTGTTCATCATAGGATTTTATAGTGATTTTATTTCTAGGATCAATAGCCAATTCTGAAAATCCCAATTGTGTGACTAAGCTATAAGAACAAATGTTTAGACCAGTGCCACCATCTATCAACACACATTTAACCCTACGGTTCTAGATCAAGACTTCTATATGCAAGGGTTGGTTATGTGGGTGACTCAAGGAGTTGCCATCTTCCTTTGAAAAGGAGATATATTGTGGAGATGTAAGATGTCCAACCATAGTTTGGAACCTGTCTAAATCAAGGTCATCAAGAACATTGGATCTGAGCAAAGCTTTGTCTAGAATAGCTCTATGAGCTGGAGATATTCAAAGCAACTCAAACATGGATATTTTTGCATTAGTGTGTTGGAGTTGTTGAACAATGCTATAAGATGTTGGCCTCATATCTTTAGGATTGCAAGATTTAGAAGTAGCCTTCTATTTAGAAGTGGAAGAAAGATTGAAGGGCATCTAGGGATATTTGATGAATCTAGGATTTGTTCGTTCAGATGTGCCTGAGCTTGTGATCGAGTCACTGCATTAGCTGAAGTATGATCTCTATCTCTTCGCACAATTGTGATGACATTTCAATGCTCAGAGAGACAAGGTTCAACCATATTGATAACAACATTATTTGTAGGGTAAGCATAATTGACCTTTGCCCCCATATTAGGCTGAGAAGATGAAACTTGTTGACCATGTTTCATAAATGGTTCTGTGAATGCTGTATGATCATTATTGCTCTTATGATTGTCAATCATGATGTCTCCTTTATCAATAAGATCTTGAATAGTATGTTTCAAGCGTAAGAAGTGATTAGTTTTGTGACCTTTACCTCGATGGAAATCACATAATTCATTCTCTCTCCACCATTTTGGTTTAGGATTAGGATCAGATTGTCAGATCTTAGGCAAAGAGATGATGTTATTAGCTAGTACAGTTCTCATAGCTGATTCTAAAGATTCTCCAAGAGGAGTGAACTTTCATTTATTATCAGAGGACCAAGATTTGTATTCTGGTTTCTTTTGAGATGGTTCGGGCACTTTTTGCTCTGAAGCTTTTATGGCTTGGGTGCCAATAGTTAGATTGAATGCTGGTGCCTTTGATGGGGCATGGATAGTATCAACAACACCATCTATGACAATGCCTTTATTCTTGTTCCAGTTTTTGTTTTTGTCTTTAGAACAAGTACTTTTTCAATTTTGATCGCATTGTCTACCATCTTATCAAAAGATGTATGATCTTGCATTTGTAAAGGGTAGGTGATCTCTGGGATAAGATTATTGATGAAGATTTCTAGTTTCTCAGTTTCTGGAATAGGCCTAGCATATAGAGAGAATTTCTTCCTCCATCTTTTGAGAAATATCAAGAATGGTTCACCTGGATATTTCTTGAGATTACAGATATCAATCATGGTGACTAGATGTTGAATGTTGTAGGAGTATTGCTGATAGAAAAATTTGATCAACTCCTCAAAAGTTTTGATAGTAGAAGGCAATCTAGAGAACCAATGAATGGATGCTCCTCCCAGAGATCGAGGAAAGAGTTGCATACGATAGGTTGGTTCATGCATGAAATCCATAGATTGTGTACAGAATTCTCTAACATGATCTTGAGGATCAGAGTGTCCATCATACTTATCATATTTTTGCATCTCCACTCTTTTCAGGAATGGTGGCATGTACAAGTCTTTGTCAAATGGAAAAGGACATAGGGCCTCCATGGAGAACTCCTTGGGTTCCTTTTCTTTCTCAAGGTTATTAAGTTTGACTTGCATGGCATGCATCTGTTTCATCATAGCTGTGAGTGGAGTTTCTTCCTCATGTGTAATGATATCTTCAACATTAAAGTTGGGAGGAAGTTTAGCTCCTTGATGAGATAATTATAAAAAGTATGCTTCTCTATCCTCTTTCAAGAAATGCTTCATCATTCGTTTGAAGTTATCATCATTTTGATATTGAGCAATTTCTTCAGGTGTGGGTTCCTGATCTACACTATGTTGAGATTGAGCTCTTTGAGATCCAAATTTTGTCCCCGCTTGAGACATGGTGGGAGTTCTACCTGGGATAGATTGATGAGGAGTTTGTTGATTACCTCCGTGAGTTGATGAAGGAGGAATGAACTAGTTTTTAATCAAAGATTGCCAAGACCGTCATCTTTGTAAAGACCAAAATTGTAGAGTTGCTCAAGAGTTGGACTTTGGATATAAGTCAAAGGTAAAGTATGAGATACTTCCCTAGATTTTTTGTGAGAGGAAGCTCTAGTTTCCACCATTAACCTTGGGTGAAACAAAAGAATATGATGAAGACAACTGAAGTAGGATTTGATTCAAGAAGATTGAATGATGCAACCTTGTCAAGGTTTTTGATTGATTAAAGCTTAGATTAGATGTAAATGAAGGAGATTGTGCCCTAGATGTATGGGTAGATTCCCAAAAGATAAAGGACATGAGTTCACAACACTTAGTCATTTTGATGATTGATTGAAGATTGATAGTTATGACAAGGTTTTGACACAAGATGATAAAGACTCAAATTGATTAAACAAAAGGCTAAATCAGATTCAAAAGGCCACTTTAGGAAAATGGTTTGATTCTCAGTATTTTCTACTCTGTTCCTGACACAGTGATTTGTTTGATAGATTCTGGAAATAGGCTGCGAAATCTAGGTCTCTGACAGTTCTGACAACTTTTCAAAATTTCCCAAATGACTTTCTACAGTCTCGTACGATAATGGGTATAGCATGAAATGACAATTGAAAAACTCATACAATAGTTGTCAAACTCGCACGATAGTTGTGTTGGAGCTTTTCCTTGCAGGACCAAACTTGAATAAATATATGGGCTTGATTCTTAGATTGTGCACTCAAGTTTGACAAGAAACATGCCAAATGATGAGGATTGAAAGGAATCCTCCTTCTTCTTTGAGCTCCACATCACTCAGGTGGGTATTTCCTTATTTGCACACTCAAGACACCTCATGACAAAAAATAGGTCTACAGATATATTATTGTGGAATAGCTTTCAAATTCCTATAGGTATCTTGTACCTCAATGAAACTATGACCTTATGCAATAGCCCACTTGCATAGAATGAATCTGAAAGACCAGAAGCCTATCCTAACAACATGAAAGGGAAAGGTAGTGCTTTATGTAAATGATTTGATGATTTGGGCTGGATGGACCCTTGAAATACCCTAAGTCTCTCATAGATTAGTGCCTTATCCAATGGGCATTAGAGTCAAATACATCATTGCAACAGAGCTATGAAACAAGGAGACAATACATTCTAATATGTTGATGCCTTATATCAACATACACCATTGATCAGATCATACATTATCAAACCACTTGTGTATCCAAATGCGTTATCACTCATTCAAAAGATTTTAACCCTCCCCTTAGAAGAGACCTATAAACAAGTAATACATTAATCAACATCCACTGATTGACAAGCATGAAATACCCTTGATACCCCAGCTCATACACATCTGAAAACTAGTCCTAGACCTAGTTGCTTCTGTGAAAACAACTCTATTGTAGACACATAGGAAATGCAAATAGAAAGGCTGAAACACCCTTGATGCTTTAATCAATAAGTCTAAAACTCAAATGGGAACAACTTGATAGCAGTACAAATATATTGCAAACTCATACATAAGACATCTGTTACAACATGTATTCTATTCCCATAGCCAAAAAGGAATGAGGGAACCCTATATGCAAAGAAGAAGGAAATATTTACAAGGTAGAACATTCATGGAACTAGCTCTGGAACTAGAAACTTAGGACCAAAAACTGTGAACCCTTACAAAGTCAAAATTACAACCATATATACCACTAATCATCTTGGGATCCCCAAAATAGGATGCAACAAGCTACAAATGATTAGGGTTAGGGTTTTACCCACCAAACCAACCAAATACCATCACAATTTATTACAATTGGGGGAAAACCAAGAAGCCTAGAGAAAGCAGATCCTAGAATGATCTGTAATCATGGTAATTCCCTGAGAAAGTACTAAAAACCATGGATTTGCCCATATTTATTAACCTATTCGGCCACCTGTAACATGCCTTTGAGCAACAAAATCATGGTGCAAACCCCTGCAATTAATCATCAACCTCCCTAGACCACATTGCAGCAACATGCGCCACCAGTTCCACCAAATCCAGCCGCTAAAATAATTAATTTCAGTCCTTCCTGTCACTGAAAACCCTTCTAAAAATTCAAATTTGAAATGCAACAGTTGGTTGACAAGGTTTAAAACATGACTGTCGAAACCTGTGTTTTTCGACATATCAGGCGGTCATCATTAATTCTTCAATAGTCGACCAACCCTTTGAAAATTCTTCGGCCATGTCAGCAGTCTTTAACCACTAAAAAACATGCACATCGGCACACTTATCAGCACAAACCCACAACTCTCGGCAAGCACTTAATCTTCCTATTCAGTGAATACGTGATTGAAGGCATTCTCCAAGTCATGAAACCCTTTTCCTTAACCATGCTCTAGTCAAGTGATTCAACAAACACTGCATTCGCTAAGTCATCAAATACATTTCTTAATCGGGGTTACAATATGAGAACAAGTGAAACCCTTTAGTCACTAGTTCACTGAATCACTTCATAACCTCGGGCCCACCTACAAATTTCACCTCAGCCACTTCTGACATCATACCCACCTAGATAGTCCTTTAGCCAATAAAAATCATGCATGTCAGAACCAAGTAGCACATTGGACCCACCCGCCTAAGCCTTATAATCAGACGGCAGACGTAAGATCTCATGGGCTCAGAAGATTCCATGAGATCATACACCAACCATAGATCTTGATACACACTGGCAATCCCACAAATTCCTCTGACAACAGCCCCCACTGACACATCCCTATCACCATCCATGTTGACCAATCAGGACAAAACAACTCGGCAACACTTGGCAAATGGTCCCACTGACACAACCAATAAAAAGGCACCAATTGTAACACTTGTCAGCGGTCCCACTAACTACCGACCTAAGTACATGGAAGATTGGATAGCCGTCGCATGATCTCAAGGGCTCAAAAGATTCCATGAGATCAAACACCAACCGTAGATCTTGAATCTTTCACTGAAGCCACTGAAGCATGACCCCACCTTGCCGCATCAGCCAACTTGTCGAATCAAATACTGCCATGTTGCAAAGAACTAACAAGCGGGCCCATTTGACTTTTCTTCCTTGGCCATGAACATTCTGATAGGTGCCAAATCACTACCCCTTCAACCAATTAGATAACACCATCTGTGCCATGTAGTAGTGGACCCACCTGTCTTAAAGGCCGCATCATAAAGGAAGATCAATGGCTAGCGTAAGATCTTATGGGCTCAGAAGATTCCATGAGATCAAACACCAACTATAAATCTTGATACACTATCAGAGAGCCAGGCCCAAGAAATATTAAGGCCATTGTGACTTAGGAAAAATTAAGCGCTCAGGACCTAGGAAAAATTAAAGGGTCAAGCAGTAGAAACTTAGGAAAAATTAAACAGGGACCGACCTAGGATAAAAAGATATGAAAACATGACCCCGCGGGTGATTTTATTTAGCACATGGGTTTTTAGTCTTTTTAAGTGGCCTGAAAAGGTAACACAAAATTAGAACAAGGCCAGGGTAATTCAGGGTTTTCTATGCAACGGCTAGAATTATGAATTTTTTCCTAGGGTTTAAGGCTAGAGACAGAAAAAACTGCAGAGACCAAAGGAAAAATGATGTAGCCATGAAATTTTTTTGTAGGTGCTAACAAGTTGATTGCAGGAATTTTGAATTTTTTGAATTGATTGGAAACAAAACTCGTACGATAATGTACCATATACCATACAACAATCTGGGGGTTCTGAAATGACAATAACCAAAATTCATACGACTTTCTAACTTTACAAAATGACTGTTGACTCCAGAAAGGTGTTTGACATTAGATTTTGTAATGTTTTAGATTTTTAGTTTCAAATTGTTCACAAAATTGTTTGTCCAGATTTGAAGATTGTAGCAGATTGATTCATTCTTAGTAACCAGATAGATAAATAAACATGCAAAACAACAAGCAAGTGATTCCAAGCACATCTGAAAATAATGAACAGGGGATAAAGCAACCCTGTGCATGAACAATCAAGTCACTTAATTGTGCTAATCCATAGGAGTGCTAATAGTGTATATTCAAAATTTTTTTGCAATAACGCATATATTCCTAGAAAAATGAAAATTTGGCCTCACTAGGGTTTTTAGTAATAGTCTGACTCTGCAACTTTTGTGATCTCAAGAGGGCGAACTCCAATCCAGGCACACTGGGGTTTTGACATAGTCTGAGAACTTAATCTTCAGGATCTGCTAGGGAGATCTGACAACCCAACAAGAGACCACACCTGTGGAGATTTCTTCCACAAGGACATTTATATAGCGGTTGTCACTACCACGGTGAAAATGGCTATTACTGCTTGAGGTTCCATCAATGTGGTTAACCTACTTAAGGGAATGTCCACTACAGTTAACCCTCTCTAAAGGTGACTCACAAAATATACCACATGGAGACTGGTTCTAGATTCAAGGATCTAAGTTTTTGGTACTACCCAAAAAGGGAGTAGAGCATAATCCTCTAGCCTTTTCACTTTTAACCCAAACAAAGAAGATAGATTATTCTGACACGCTAAGACCAAGATGATCTCACAAAGATCTATGATGTCAACCACTCATGATCTGTCAACCTCTCTGGAGAGAGAATGTATCAATCAGAAGCTGAAGACGCACAAATCTAATAGAACGTGAGACTCTCTTAGTAACCTCCCTACCTACAAGGGTTCCTTTGTTGAGAAAAGTTTCGCTGGAAACCCACTCTCTCAAGAGCCACGAATAGTTTTCATAGGGCCTATTTACTATGTGTAACAAAGATGCTAAAAAGCAAATCTATGTTCATTTTTTATAGCCCAAAATGAAATATGTGATATGAAAGCAATAAAGGTCACACAAGCTTAACACACAAGAGTTCTTTTTAATCCAAATCAAAATGTTATCAGTTGAAAAGATTACTTGAATTCCTCACAACGCACTTAGTAGATTATTACTTATTTTTAGCAATTCTCACACTTTTTCCCAATCAAAACTAGTAGAAATCAATCATAAACAACAAATTTCAATCGTTAATGTTAGCTATTAGTCTGAATTAGAAAAACAAATCTGGAAAACTGCCTAAAAAAGTGAAACGATGATCAAAACCTAGCACTAAAACTTGTACGACAGTGGGTTACCTTTTAGATGATAGTCCAGATACTCGTACGATAGTGGGTACCAGATCATACAACAATAGATATTCCAAATGACATTGTGATCCTCTCGGTATGATCCTCGATCAAATAAATTGTCATACGATAGTGGTTATCTCCTGGTACGAGTTTCTGACAAAACTTGTACAAAAATTATACGGACATAAATTAAAAATCGTAGCTTGGATTAGAAAATGACAAGAAGATGATAGAAATTGATAGAAATTGAATGGAAACCTGTTTTAGGGCCCCACGGTGGGCACCAAAAATGTGTGCGTGAATTTTGTACCTAGCTGTAGACACAACACTTTAGTAAATCATTAGAGGTTAGCTAAAATTGAAATCGTGCAAGTAATTAAAAAATAAACTAACTAGGTGATTTACTACCTTCTAGTAGATGCGAGTATGTATTCTCAGATTGGATCGAGATCAGTGACTTTGATGACACCTAAATTAAGGATTTGAATGCAAAATCTAGATATGAGATGAATGCAAATTAATCTATTTTTTTGGATTTTCTATGCAATAAGACGAGAAATCTAATATGAATCTAATCTATATGAAAATTGATATGCAATGCAATTAATCTAACAATGATATGCTAAAATATGAATGATCTCACAAAGTTGTTGATTTGCAAAGAAGCTTCAATTCTTCAGATACCAATTCGCCAGCATAAGTTTGCAAATTCTGAGATATGAGATTGAAGAGCTGAGCCTTGGTTTTATAGAAATCTAGGGTTTTGGGGATGCATGGAAAAAGCCATAAATCACTTAGATAAACTCAGGTTGATTTTTGAGTTATCAAAGAATAAAAGATAATTAATTCACAAAATCATGCAAAAGCATGCAAAAACAACTTTTTAACTCAAATCAGAGTTGAGTTCATTTTTAAAACAACTTGAATGATTTTCTGATTTCAAGTTTAACTGCTTTTTGAATGTGCATAATAATTATGAATTAAATAAATAAATAAATAAAGTGATTTATTTCCAACTTAACTGATTTTAAAAATAAAACAATTGATTTATGGGTTAATCAATTATTAAATCAAACTTTTATTCCAAAATAATATCATTAAATATGACAACTTGCTTTAATTAATTAAATAAGAATTTAATCAATTAATGATAGGAATTTTGATTTATTGTCAAATTTAAATAATAATAAGTAGGATTAAATATAATTAAATTCAATTAAATAATTAAGTGGCAGTATTAAATCTAATTAATTAAATATTGAGAATATTCAATTAATCAAACTTTAGGATAAATAGGATTTATCACCAAATAATCATTAAATTAAAGATAATTATGATGATTAGGAATATTACTAGGAATATTCGCTTATGCAGAATTTGAGATAATCAATTAGGATTCGATAATGTTTAGATGTGCCTTAGGTTAGGACTTCGATGTCGATTTCATTCAATATGTTGATATAGGAGGTTAATGAACTTATAGCCCATTTTTGGGGTATTACAATATGGACCAATTAGGACCTAGCATGACCTATTAGGCTCAATAAGGACTAATTAGACTCAATTAGGACCAATTAGGACCTAATATGGACCAACTAGACTCAATTAGGACCAATTAGGACCTAATATGGACCAACTAGACTCAATTAGGAGGTCAACTAGACTCAATTATGAACAATTTATACTTGATACATGTGTAGGAAATGCTCAAGAATCACAAGCTGCCCAACCTTCAAAAGTTAGAGAAGGGTCGTCATAAGCTCAACAAACCAAATGTTTAGAAGTTGGAGAAGGGTCATCACAAGCTCAACAAGCCCAACCTTCAGAAGTTGGAGAAGGGTTATCACAAGCTCAACAAGGACACATCTTAGAATATCAAATAAGTACACATCTCTCTCTTTCTATCATTGGCTCTCTCGATTTAGTCACTATCTCAATTTTGTCTCTTATTGGTGAATATACATTTTGGGTCTTTCCCCTAAGAATAAGTTATTGTTTTTGTTGTGTACATGCAGCCTTTGATGATCAAAATGTTGGACAAGGGGCATCCCAAGTTGATTCAACCCAAGGTCAAACAAGTATGTGTTTCTCTCATTAATGTATAAATTATTATAGGTAGAACATGTTCAAGAGCTTGTAAATATGTATTTCATGAAGGTCCCCTTAAGATGAGATATTAAGATTTTTTATTTTATTTTATTTGCAGTGGAAGTGCAAGAAACATATGTGAATGATAGTCTACTCCAAAATTTGAAGAGAAAAATTAATCGTAAAAGCATAGATCATTTAATTGAAATGGATGTAGAAAAATTGAGAGATTATGCTAAACAACCCATAAATATTACAAAGAGGGCATTGATTAAAAAGTCTAAGAAAATAATGAAACAATTTGAGAATCTTGGTACACTTGAAAAAACTTAACTGTTATCAATTACACTTCTTAAAGATGAGTTAAAAGAGCCATTAAAATTATTGGGTGTAGATGCAAGTTTGAAAAAGTTAAAATCAAGTAACATACAAAAAAATATTGTTGATAGTGTTAAAGAAGGTTTGCATTCCATTGGGAAACAAACTAGATCTACAGATAGGTCCATTTCAAGAAGAGTGATACTGACATCTATTTTAAATAAAAACATGTCCCAAAGAAGACAAATTTCTTCACTTTCATCTCAGATCGGGTACAGTAGGAAGACAATGACACACTATTTGAAAAGAAGAATCAATTTGGATGATACTACATTGGAAGGTAATTGGGCACTAATGTGTAGAGCTCCTCGATTTGATAGAATTAATGAAACAATTAGGAACTTAGTTACATCATTTTGGACTGATCATACTTGTCCTTCACCAAATACAAGAGATGTTATCAAGAAGAGGACTGGGCCTAAGGAATATTTTCAGCACACAAAACATTGGTTGGACACCACACAACATGAATTGTATCTGTCATTTTGTAGCTCAAATCCTGACATTAAGTTTGGACAAACAATGTTTTTAAGATTAAAGCCATTTTTGTAAAGATAAATAAATCTTTTGAAACTTGTTGTTGTCGATATCACATTGAATTCGATCTCTACTACCAAGGGTTTAGAAAGATGATAGAAGAAAGTGGTGGTTCTCAAAATGATTTTCCTAAATGTCCAAGTCAATTCATAACATTAATCTTATGTAACAAATCAATTGATGATGAAATACCTGAAATAGATTGCATAAGAGGAACTTGTCAAATATGTAGGGATTTGGCTACATTTCCTTTGAGACTTGAAGATACTGACATGGTGAGGATGATAAAATGTAAGAGATACAAGTACATAAAGTCTGAAACAAAAGTTGGGAAATAATCAACAAGGTTGGAATATGTAGAAGATGAGATACCTATTGCAACATTTATGGAGAATTTTCGTAAATTGATTCAACCATACATATGAAATGTTTTTTTTGCTAAATGGCAGACAGAACAATTCCAAATACAAAAAGAATCTTTTCCAGTTGGAACAATTTTATCGGTTGTTGATTTTGCAGAGAACTACTCCTTTGTATCTCAAAAACAACTTCAAGTAGAATACTACTATATAGAGTAGGTGACTATCATGGTACATGTGTCTTATCAACATGCACAATTAGATTTGGATGGTGTTGAAAGTACATATGAAGCATGAGTCATAAAGAAAGAATATCACTTTTACATTAGTGATGATAAAGAGCATGACATACATTTTTTCGAGCATTGCTTTAAGACATTTTTTGGATATTTGGAAAACAAAGGCATCAAAATTGAAAAGCATTTTGTTTGGTCGGATGGATGTGCAACACAATTTAAATCAGCAAGGCCATTTTAAACACTATGTAGATATCATCGATACCAAAAGATACCACATAGTTGGAGTTTCTTTGAGAGTGGACATGGAAAGGGAGAGCATGATGGTGTAGGAGCTTGTATTAAACGTGCTTTAAAAAAGTATCAACTGGACTATCAGGGATATCATATAAATAATGCTCATGATGTAGTTGAGTGGTGCAAGATGCATTTTATGGTTCCAAATTGTGATAACACATCATCACGATCAGATCGAGTCATACCCTTCCGAGTATTTTGGTAGATAACATGTACTAATTTTAAATTTATTGATCATTGTTTGAGTTAACTTATAATATATGTCTTTAATTTTTACATGTGACCTCTCTATTGTTTAGGTGTTGACAAAAGATCAATCCATGGATGCAAGAGAGTAGAAAAAACAAGATCCCTACATTCAGTTATGAGTACGGATAGTAATGTGTGGTCATTGTACACTAGAGATTATTCATGCTTTTGTTATGACTGCATTTCTGAAAACTATGATGAATGTATCAACCAAAAATGTGGATATGTTAGTGAATGGAATTTGGTTCCACTAGATGTTACAAACATAAATGACGTTCAGGATGAAAGCTTTGATGACATTCCATTGATTTCTACTGATTATGACCATATTTCAGGTTTGATCAAAATTGGTACGTGTGTGTTTATGTACATGTTTTTAAAAAGGATTCATAAATTCAATTCATTTAAATAAAGTTTGTTTAATTTATATTTACAAGTTCCTAAAATTAAAAGTTCACTTTAAATGCAGGACATATTTTTGCAGTAGTAGCAGAGCTTGGAAATGTGGAAGATGTTAGTTACTATTTATTACATTGCTGTAAGGAGAGGATGAAGCTAACACAGAATGAAACAAGTGATGGAATTATGTTTCCCACAGGTTCTAGTACTGTATTTAAGTTTGTTTATATGGTTAGTATTTATCATGTATCTATATATTTAACATTGAGGAACACATTGTGTAGGTTCAGTTGTCATGCAAGGAACATATTTGAAGCAAACCAAAATACTTAAACATGGGATTCATTTTATTGATTATCAACCTGACAATAAGGTTTATCAGTATAGTCATCTTGTAATTGCCACCGTCCTATCTCTTGTTTCTGTGATGGGATGTGACATTCGTAAGTGGAGACTTGATACTGACGACCATGAGAGAATATTAAATGTTATTCGAGAGAGAGATGAACCACTTGATGTGGACTAAATCACACATGAAATATGATTTGAACTAAATTTTTCACGAGTGAGACCAGAGGTTTTCTTAGCTCCATTCTTTCCTATTGGTGCCCATAGTGAATGGAGCTTGAATTAAATTAAAAATTAAGAATATATATAGATCTCAAATTTATGTCTTACAAGTGGATATGATATATTAATTATCTACCTGAATATGAAGTACTCTAACTTTGGAATATGAATGTGTGTATGTATTGAATTTGCATGTGTTACATTAGAACGTGCATGTTTTAAATATAAAATCTACTTGAAGTACAACATTAAATTAAAAGTATGTGCACAACTATTATCGAATGTACATTTAAATATAAGTAAGATTCAATGAAACATCTAGGGACCTCAATTATATAGCTCTCAAATGTGTCAAATTTACATCATTCATAACTTTCATTAAATAAACATGTGTACAATCAAACATCATTCATGTATGTAATCTATTTAATTCAAACATCATTCATGTATGTAATCTATTGAAATCAAGTTCATCAAATTTAAATTAAACATGTATGTATGTGTATGTAATCTATTGAAAGTATTAAAAATTTACAAGTTCATCACACATGCACACGTATCTAGAGTGGAAGTATATATAACATGCATGAAACATCAATCGTGTGTGTAGATCAATTCCTGTAAATATGAAACATATGAATCAATCATGTGTCAAACATTCTATCAAAAGCCTATCTAGAAATGAAATATAACATCAAACACATCAATTGGTTATGTAGAGTCTAGAAATGAAATATAGTTCATCAAACACATGTTGATATATATATATATATATATATAAAATATGAAATATGTCTCTAATCAAATATGAATGTGCCTATGACTCATCATGTCAACTCCCCACTAAGTGGTCACATCCAGAGTGACTATCATGCTCTGAAGGATGTGCAGATCCCTACAAAGAAAGAGATATATAAATTAAAATATATAAACATTGTACAAGAAAACATGTTATAAAGTGTGTGGAACACAGATAATAAATTAAAAACTCACTTGTCCACTACTGATGTCATCATCGAGTGAGTCCCGATGATGTACATGATCAGTACCCAAAGAAGGAGTAAAAAGAGGCATATCTTAGTAGACAAAAAATATATATCATATATATATGTGCATGTGCATGTAACATTAAATACATGTATCTTGATTGAAATTTTGAAAATAAATTTAAGTTTAATTGTAACATTAAATACATGTATATAATCTGATTTATACCTATGTAGGTGGTGGAAACTGATAGTACTCGAATTCCCTGGCCTCAATCTTATCAACCAAGGTATCAAGATTTTTCTATGTCTGGTCCAAGCTCAAATCTACATCTACAACATGAGTAGACTGTACACGCCTCTCTAATGATGAATGTAATGGACTAACTAGATGAGTGGCATGGAAGTCATATCATCATGTGTCAACAAATCTAGATAACCTGTAGTGGTCATGTTGAACTCAACATCGTCAAGGCCAACATCAGAGAACTAATGCCCTGCACTGATTGAAGGGTCTGTACGATATGCCTCTCCCTGTGTAGCAATAGAGTGGTCAGTAGGTGGATCCTCATGAGCACTGCCACTATGGCCACAGTCTAGGTGAGAAGGATGTGGCTGAGTGTATCTGACAATACTCACACAAGATCTAACCTTTGATATGGGGATATCATGCTCTGCTGCTATAAATACATATGCATCCAATAGATCCTCAGCCAAGCTAGTCAGTGTCACATGTGTCATCTCTCTTGTCAGTCCCTCTAGGCTAGAAAGTGAAGGGATGCCTATTGCAGTGTACATGTCATCTATGGTCCTACTAGTGGATGCTCCACCTGATGATCTGGAGTGTCGTCGAGACATCAGGTACTGACCAACTTGATCACTAGATATGGATGTGGTAGCTACTGCAATGTCCCCCACACTATCAATCAAAGCTTGAAGTTGGGTGCTATGAATAACATCATCTGCAACATGGCCCAATGAAGGAGCTATTGTAGGTGCCCTCTAACCAACAATGGCCCTATGTACTGGTCTCTGTCAATCAGCTTGACAATAAGAATCTCTATCAGCAAGCCTGCCATGCCCCTATCCTAGATGTGTTGGAAAATCAGTGTAATTAATAGCATGACCTAAATGAACCTCAACAAAAATCTATTATGCAAAGTACAATGGAATCTGGTCATTATTTGGATAACAACCATGGGCAGCTAGAAATCTAGGGTATATTAATGCTGATATAGTAGGATCCTCACACTTGGTAACTTGATACCCCTTCACATAATTTTTATCTGCATAAGATGGGAAAACTTCCCCTTTCAGGGTCACTTTAGGCACTAAATCCTGTACCTCCTTAAGAGAAAGACCAGAGCCAACCTCTTGTCTCTTTCTCTCAAGTATGGCTTCTATAATATTTGGGGCATAGGGAGTGGTACCATGAATGTCATACCTAATGCTAATCAAGCTATTAAGGATGGATTGAAACATGCTCTTATAGATAGTAGAGCTAGATAGATTATTTATAGATTCTTGCAACTGTTGAATCTCTCTATTAGTGTGTGAAAATAGTTCTGCAGGGGGAATCAGTGCATCTGCCATGTGTGATGTGCAATAATATGTTTGATAGATTTAGAATATGTATGTACCTAAAATATTTTATTTACTATCAATTAAAGTCTACATATACATGTACGTTTTCCTAATTTAAATAAAAATAAAATTAAATACTATGCGTGCATTTCACTACATTATTTGAAAGTAAAATCAATTACATGTTTAAATGTAAATTACATTTTAATAGGTCTAATGGGGTCTTAAAGGGTCATATAACCTATCATAGGTCCTAATAGGTCCAATTAGGTCATAATAGGTTAAATTAGGTATAATTAGGTCTAATTAGGTGTGATTAGGTCCCAATTGATCTAATTGGGTCTAATTAGGTGCTAATAAGTCTTAAGGGGTCATATTACTCATAGTGGGTCTAATTCAGTATTAAAGGGATCATATAACAAGTATTATAGGTCCTAATAGGTCTAATTAGGTCATAAAAACTAATTGGGTCTAATTAGGTACTAATAGGTTTAATTAGGTGCTTTACTATAGGTCTTAAGGGGTCATGTTACTCATAGTGGGTCTAATGGGGTCATATAACCTGTCATAGGTCCTAATAGGTTTAATTAGGACATAATTGGTTTAATTGGGTATTAAATTAGGTCCTAATAGGTCTAATTTGGTCAAATTAGGTCCTAATAGGTCTAATTGGGTCTATTTAGGTGCTAATTAGGTCTAATTCCATTGTAATAGGTCTTATCTAGGTCTAATTAGGTCGTAATACATCTAATTGGGTCTAATTAGGTCCTAAAAGGTTTTAAGGGGTCATATAACCTATCATAAACCTCTTAAAATAGACCTAGATAACTAGGAATTATGATGTCCTAATAGGTCTAATTACATCTAAGCAGGTCTAATTAGGTGAACTAATAGGTCTACTTTGGTCCTAAGAGCTCATATTAAGCATGTATTGAGTTTAATTAGGTCTTAAAGGGTCATGTAGTATGAGTATATTAGGTGTTAATTAGTCTTGAAATATGATCTAATTACAAGGTTAGAAGGGGTCCTATTACTCATATTACATAGATAATTAGGGCAAGCTATTATGACGAATTTGGTCTAAGGGGTCCTATTAAGTTCATAAATATGTCCCTAAGTAGGCATTATTACTATTCAATATTAGTTCCTATTACTTATATTAGGTATGTATTACTCACATGTATTTAAAGGTAAATTAAATAGTATAAAATTAGGTATAATTTAAAGGTCTTGTTATGGGTTAATTAGTCTAATTATGCCTAAAGGATCATATTGCTCATATTAGGTGTACTAGCAGGTCCTATTACTATGATATTAGGTGTTAATTAGTCTTAATTAAAGGTCTAATTAGGTCTTAAGGGGTCCTCTTACTCATATTAGGTATACTTGAGACTAGTTACACATGTCTTATTAGGTGTTAATTGGTCAAGTATTAGGTCTAATTATGTCTTTAAGGCCCATCTTATTAATGATATTAGGTCCTAATTTGGGTCTTATGACTCATATTAGGTCAGGTAATAGGTTAAAAATTAGGTCTTAATGGGTCACAATTTACTCAAGGGGTCTAATTTTAGGTATATAATTATGTCTTCTTAGTCAAGTATTAGGTCTAATTAGTCTTATCTAGGTCTTATTATTCTTAATTAGTCTTATCCAGGTCTTATTAGGTGTAATTAGTCTTATCTAAGTCTTATGTACATACACATGTATACATAAAAATCTATCTATACACATGTACATGTATGTATACATACATATATACATGCACATGCACACATGCACACATACATGCACACACACACACACACACACACATGCATACATGCACATGTATATATATACATGTGCATATATATATATATATAAATAATAATGAAAAATCTATATATTTAATCAATACACACATGTATATCACAAACTTTAAATAAAGAAAAATCTATATATAATATATACACATGTGCATATATATACACATATACATGTGCATATTGTAATCATCTAAAAATGGTCATCTAGACTATTAGCCCCTTTTGCTAAATTATCAATTGCTTATCCTTGATCAAATCTTAGTTCTATCATTTATTTGATTATTTTCTATGGGCTAACCATTTTATCCTAAAGTCTTTATTTAATTAAAAGGAGTTTCCTCCTCTTTTAATTAAATAAAAAGCCCCCCACTTTTCCTCTTATCCTAAGTTGCACAAATAAAGCATTATTCTTATTTTATAAAAAGGGAAAAAGCACTTTTTGTCTCATATGGACACAAAAGTCAACTCTTATTTTCTCATTGGAGGATACTTGTGCACATGGATTGCTCCTCTTTGATGCTACACCGTTGATTAAATCTTTTGGCTCTTAATCTCCATGGTCCATTCCTTCTCATTTCTTATAAAAGGAGAGCTCTCTTCTTCATTCTAGATCTCAAATTTTTATGCTAACTTTATGCTACAGGATTTTTAGGTCACTTTGGAGCTTTGGAAAATTTGGAGCATTTTTAGCATCTACATTCTATTCTTGCATTCTTAGCTTACTTTCATATTCATGCTTTCTTAGATTAGCTTCATTTCCATGCTTTAGATTAACTCATATAGATTAATTAGCCTGGTTTGTAACACTTACATCTATTTCCTTTCATAGCATAGCTTGCACCTTTCATTTCTATAGCTTAGCTTGCATCTTCATCCTGATCTAGTTTCACTGCATTTCATTTGATTCTTGAGGATATTGGCATTCTTGCCCTTGTCTTCATTTGAATCTCCCATTGCATGGTTTACTAGCAAAGTTATTGGCTTAATAGCTCTAGCTGAGAGCATTCTTAAACACCCTTGCACTCCATGCCTAGGGAGATATGAATCGATTTTTGAGACCTCATTCTTGAGTGTTGTTGAATGTAATGATTCATAGAAGTGCACTATTTAGAGTACACACATATATACATGTATATACATATGTATATATATGCATATATACATGTGTATATATGCATATATACATGTGTATATATGCATATATATACACATGTATACATGTAAATATATATATATATACACACACATGTATATATACATATATACATGTGTATATATATATATGTATATATACACATGTATATATATATATGCACATATATACATGTATACATGTATATATACATATATACACATGTATACATGTGTATATGCATATATACATGTGATGAAGGGTGCTCCCCTTAATACCACAAACACATAACAGAAATAGAGAAACAACAACAATATTATGCAAGAACAGAAAATTGGCTTCTTATTATCTCCACAAATGTGGAATTACAAACTTTCAGAATTACAATATGCAAAGCCACATGGGCATTCCCTTGCAATATTCTGTAGGACAAAGCCTCGAATCAATACCCAGATCTACTACCCAGAACTATTCTGAACTGCTCAAGACAATAATACAGCCTTCCTTATATAGACAATTTTTCCACCACCTGGGAAGGTTCTAGAATTTTAGCCAATAAGGCCGACCAAACTTAGAATTATTTTATTTTACATTTTATTACATCATAGTCGGCTCAAGATAACCTTTGAAACCCGAACATAAATTTTGAAGAAAATTATTTTTTGCCATTTCAGGTGGCCCAACTTTCGAAGACCATAAGTCATCACCAGTTGACCCGATCAGCTATTATAACCCAATTTTAGAAATGCCACGAAGTGCTCTACAGGCTTGACCTGTGCAAGTGCCCGTCACCCAAATTTTTGACCTCATCCGGGGCCTCTAAAGCCTTCAAAACTGAGTTCAAAGTTTCTGTACCCTGCTGCCAATACCGAAAATCTTCAATATCTTCTAATATACACTTGATCTGGCAATAAAACTTTACTAGCAGACTTATATGACCAAAATGAACCTCCAAGAAAGAAATCAGATCATTCTGAGCATATACAAAAATTACCAAAAATAGTAACTTTCCATAAATAGCAGCTCTGCACAAAATAGCCCTTATTGAATATAAAAATAGAAATAATTTTTTTGGGTGATGCAAGATTGCTCTTACACCCAGGATGCTCCTGCATCAGACACCTAGGGTAATTTGAGAAGTGACCTTGTCACGACTCAGGTGTGCAGAGGAAAACCAAGACGGCTAACTTCCTCCTTTGTTAGCCATGATGAATCTTTTACAGGTCATCCTTTCCATTTGACCAAATACTCTTCATATGTCTTATTCCTTGTGCTTCTACCAACACGACTGTCCAGTATGTCTTCAATCTCCTTAGTGTCTGAACTAGTTGCTGGAATACTCCACTGTGCTGCTGCGATCTCATCTGCAACACCTCCTTCATGATACTCTGTCAGATCTGAAATGTTAGACACTGGTGAAATATTTAGCTCAGTAGGCAATTCTACCTCATATGCATTTCCTGAATCATGTTTCTTCAGTATCCTACATGGTCCAAACTTCTTCATTTTCAGCTTGTTATATGTACCAACCGGAAATCGCTCCTTTCGCAAATGAACCATGACTTCATCCCCAACCTAAAATTTCTTATGTCTCCTTTTCTCATCTGCCTTAGCCTTATACTATGCATTCATCTTGGTAATATGCTTCCTCACCTCCTCATGGATGTTCTTCAAATGTTCTACAAAATCCTCAGCCTCAGCACTACTTATTTCTGCTTTATCTATCTTTCTCAATTCAGATGCATTTCTTGGACTACTTCCATATACAATCTGGAATGGTGATTTACCAGTGCTCCTATTGACAGAATTATTGTATGCAAATTCTGCCTGTGGTAAAATCAAATCTCATCTTATTGGCTTATCCCCAACCAAACATCTTAGTAGATTTCCCAAACTTCTATTCACCACCTCTGTCTATCCATCAGTCTGTGGATGATGTGATGAACTGAACTTCAAATCTATCTTCAACTTCTTGCACAATGTTCACCAGAAATATCCAACAAACTTACTATCTCGATCTGAAACTATGGTCTTTAGTAAACCATGTAGTCTCACCACTTCTCTGAAAAACAATTCTACATGAATAACATCATTAGTCTTCTTGCAGGGAATGAAATATGCCATCTTCAAAAATCTATCAACTACTACAAAAATTGAATCATGTCCCCATTGTGTCCTGAGTAAACCAAGAACAAAGTCCATACTGATATCCTCCCAAGGCTTCTCTAGTATAGGAAATGGCTGATACAACCCTGTATTCTGCTTCACTCCTTTCATGATCTGACATACTCTGCAACTCTGTACAAACTTCTTCACATCTTGCTGCAACTGTGGCTAATAATAATTCTCACAAACCAAACCAAAGGTTTTATCACGACCAAAATGTCCAGCCTATCCTCCGCTATGCTTCTCCTTGAAGAGATTCTCCCTCATAGAACTTCATGGAATGCACAACTAACTCCCTCTGAATAGCATATCATCCTGGATGATGAAATCTAACCATTTCATCCTGTCTAGAGTAACAGGTTCTGTACAAGCTTTCCTAGCTTCACCAAAATCAAGATCCTCTGTATACAAATTCTTGAGTTCCGTGAACCCAACCACTTCAATCTACATTTCTGTCAGCAATAGTTGCCTTCTGCTAAGAGCATCTGCAACCCTATTAAACTTTCCACTCCTATGTTTCAAAATAAATGTATAACTCTGCAAAAACTCAACCCATTTCAAATGCCTTTGATTCAATTTTTCTTGACTATTTAAATATTGCAAAGCTTGATGATCAGTATACAAAACAAACTCCTTAGAAAGTAGATAATGTCTCCACTTCTTTAATGCCTGAACTATAGTATAAAATTCCTGATCATAAACATAATATTTCCTCTTGGCATCATTTAACTTCTCACTGAAATAAGCAACAGGTTTACCTTCTTGGCTCATAATAGCTCCTATTGCAGTACCACTAGCATCACAATCTACTTGAAATAACTTATTAAAATTTGGACGTGCTAAAATAGGTTGTTCTGTAACTTTTTGTTTCAACAATTGAAAACTCTTTTCTGCCCAATTAGTCCACTTAAACTCTTTTCTATCCCCTCTCATTGTTTCAGTCAAGGGTCCACAAATACTGCTAAATTTTTTGATAAAATTTCTGTAAAAGCTAGCTAGACCATGAAAAGATCTTACCTTAGTAGCACTCCTTAGAGTAGGCCATTCAAGGATAGCCTGTACCTTCTCTGGGTCTATTTTTAAACCTTCTCATGAAACTACAAACCCCAAATACACCAACTCTTTCTTCACAAAACTATACTTCTTCAAATTAATGAACAATTTCTCTTCTCTCAACTTCTCAAATACCATACGAATATACATCATATACTCATCCAATGTCTTACTAAAGATCAAAATATCATCTAGGTAAACAATGACAAACTTACCCAGAAATTCTTTCAGAACCTCATTCATGAGCCGCATGAAAGTGCTCGATGCATTGGTCAGCCCAAAAGGCATGACTAACCACTCATATACTCCTTCCTTTGTCCTGAAGGCAGTCTTCCATTCATCTCCTTCTCTGATCTGAATCTGATGATATCCACTCTTCAGATCTATCTTTGAGAAATACACAGCTCCACTCAAATAGTCCATAATATCATCCATTCAGGGATATGGAAACTTGTACTTGATTATGATCTTATTTTTTGCCCTAGAATCTGTACACATCCTCCATCCTCCATTCTTCTTTGGTGCTAATACCACTGGTACAGCACAGGGACTCAGACTCTCACGGATCAATCCTTTCTGTAATAGTTCATGTACTTATCTGTTCAACTCCTCACTTTCTGCAGGTGTCATTCTGTGTGCTGCCTTATTCGGCAAACTCACTCCTGGGATCAAGTCCATCTGATGACTGATCTTCCTGACTGGTGGTAATCCATCAGGTACATTATCGGATACAATATCCTAAAACTCATTCAACAAATCTACAACTTCTATAGGAACATCTTCTACTTCCTCTTTACTAGCTTTTGGAATTAAAGCAAAACATACATGCTCATGCCTCATACCATCTATAAAATTTCTTTCATCAACGAAAGTTATCCTTGCATTACCACATACCTTTTCTTCAGTCTCCTTCAATGGTTTTAGCTTATGTCGCACTCCATCCTTTGTCAGGGAGTAGGTATTTGCACGACCATCATGTACAACACATCTGTCAAATTGCCATGGTCTACCCAACAACATATGACATGCATCCATAGATATGATATCACACAATACCTTATCTTGGTATCCACCAATCTTGAACTTCACCAGACATTGTTCATTGACCATGACCTTGTGGTCATCCTATACCCAAGCAATCCGATATGGATGTGGGTGTTTCTGTCTCTTGAGCTTCAACTTTATCACCATCTCTTCTGACACCAAATTGTCAGTACTTCCACTATCAATAATCACATCACAACATTTACCTTCACACTTGCACATGGTGTGAAACAAGCTCCTCCTTTGTTCAGGTTCATTCTCACCACTCAACATGACTCTTCTGTTAATCAACATTTCTCCTCTTTCAGCATCTTCAAAATTTGATGATCTGACATCTTCATCTACATGTGCAACTCTGGCCTGGCCTTCATTTCTCCTGTCTCTTCTGCCTTGGTGCTGAGGACATTCAAATGCCCTATGACCTTCTTCTCCACAGTGAACACATGTTCCACAGAAGCCACCTCTTCTAGATCCTTGTCCTCTTCCTCTTCCTCTCTGATCTTTATTATTCTAATCTTGGAAGCGATTGGAATTATTTCCTCACTGATTCTGATTGCTACTGGCCTCATCTTTCTTTTTCAGATCTTCATTTCGGCCACCATATGACCGTCCACCAGATCATCCACCGTGACCTCTTCCGTTTTGTCTGCTCTCAAACTTCTTGTTCAAATTTTCCTCTACTTTTAGGGCAAACTAGTATGCCTCTTCAATACTGTTCATTCGAACCAGATTAAGCTCCTCCTGAATGCTTAGCCTTAACCCATTAAGGTATCGGGCAATTTTCTCCTTATCAGCTTTTACATGGCCTGTTCTAATGAGAAGTCGATAGAATTCCTCTGTATACTCCTAAACAGATCTTCCTGCTTGCTTCAAACTCTACATTTTCTTCAGTAGGTCAAGCTCATAATCAATAAGAATGAACTGTCACTTCAATTTATCCACCATCTGATCCCATCTTGTGATTTTCTCTTTTCCCATTCTATTTCACTCCAACTGAATCTCTTGCCACCATATCTTCGCATTACCTTTCAGTCTGACCTTTGCAAATTTGACCCTATCAGGATCCTCAATATCTTCATACTCAAAATATTCCTCACATTCATTGATCCAGTCAATCAATTCTTCTAAGTTAAGATTTCCAGAAAATGTAGGAACCTCAATCTTAGGTCTTTTCCCAATCTTAGAAATGGCCCAGAAAAGTCTTTCTTCCTCCTGGTTCACAATTTTGACTTCTCCTTCTTGATATTCTTCTTCAGCTTCATCCTCGCTTTCATCTCTGACATTAAGATTCATTCCTCTATGAATCTCTTCTTGCAATGCTCGCACTTGTCTCTGCAGTGCCCTAACCTTAGGTGTTACAACACCAGCTCTTCTGCCACGTTCCCTTCATGGAGACATTTGTGCAATGCGCGCTGAAACCCTAACCACGGTCCTAGTACAAACTACCTCACAGTCGGTGATTTATTTACACACTCAAGAACTCCTGCTCTGATACCACTTGATGAAGGGTGCTCCCCTTAATACCACAAACACAGAATAAAAATAGAGAAACAACAACAATATTATGCAAGAACAGAAAATTGGCTTCTTATTATCTCCACAAATGTGGAATTACAAACTTTCAGAATTACAATATGCAAAGCCACATGGGCATTCCCTTACAATATTTTGTAGGACAAAGCCTCGAATCAATACTCAGATCTACTACCCAGAACTATTCTGAACTACTCAAGACAATAATACAGCCTTCCTTATATAGACAATTTTTCCATCGCCTGGGAAGGTTCTAAAATTTTAGCCAATACGGCCGACTAAACTTAGAATTATTTTATTCTACATTTTATTACATCATAGTCAGCTCAAGATAACCTTTGAAACCCGAACATAAATTTTGAAGAAAATTATTTTTTGCCATTTCAGGTGGCCCAACTTCCGAAGACCATAAGTCATCACCAGTTGACCCGATCAGCTATTATAACCCCATTTCATAAATGCCACGAAGTGCTATACAGGCTTGTCCCGTGCAAGCACCCATCACCCAAATTTTTGACCTCATTCAGGGCCTCTAAAGCTTTCAAAACTGAGTTCAAAGTTTCTGTACCCTGCTGCCAATACCGAAAATCTTCAATATCTTCTAATATACACTTGATCTGGCAATGAAACTTTACTGGCAGACTTATATGACCAAAATGAACCTCCAAGAAAGAAATCAGATCATTCTGAGCACATACAAAAATTACCAAAAATAGTAACTTTCCATAAATAGCAGCTCTGCACAAAATAGCCTTTATTGAATATAAAAATAGAAATATTTTTTTTTGGGTGATGCAAGATTGCTCTTACACCTAGGATGCTCCTGCATCAGACACCTAGGGTAATTTGAGAAGTGACCCTGTCACGACTGAGGTGTGCAGAGGAAAACCAAGATGGCTAACCTCCTCCTTTGTTAGCCATGATGAATCTTCTACAGGTCATCTTTTTCATTTGACCAAATACTCTTCATATGTCCTATTCCTTGTGCTTCTACCAACATGACTCTCCAGTATGTCTTCAATCTCCTTAGTGTCTGAACTAGTTGCTGGAATACTCCACTATGCTGCTGTGATCTCATCTGCAACACCTCCTTCATGATACTCTGTCAGATCTGAAATGTTAAACACTGGTGAAATATTTAGCTCAGTAGGAAATTCTACCTCATATGCATTTCCTGAATCATGTTTCTTCAGTATCCTACATGGTCCAAACTTCTTCATTTTCATTTTGTTATATGTACCAACGGAAAATCGCTCCTTCTACAAATGAACCATGACTTCATCGCCAACCTAAAATTTCTTATGCCTCCTTTTCTCATCTGCGTTAGCCTTATACTGCGCATTCATCTTGGTAATATGCTTCCTCACCTCCTCATGGATGTTCTTCAAATATTCTGCAAAATCCTCAGCCTCAGCACTACTTATTTCTCTTTTATCTATCTTTCTCAATTCAGATGCATTTCTTGGACTACTTCCATATACAATCTGGAATGGTGATTTACCAGTGCTCCTATTGACAGAATTATTGTATGCAAATTTTTCTTGTGGTAAAATCAAATCCCATCTTGTTGGCTTATCCCCAACCAAACATCTTAGTAGATTTTCCAAACTTCTATCCACCACCTTTGTCTGTCCATCAGTCTGTGGATGATGTGATGAACTGAACTTCAAATCTATCTTCAACTTCTTCCACAATGTCCGCCAGAAATATCCAACAAACTTAGTATCTCAATCTGAAACTATGGTCTTTGGTAAACCATGTAGTCTCACCACTTCTCTGAAAAATAATTTTGCTACATGAACAGCATCATTAGTCTTCTTGTAGGGAATAAAATATACCATCTTCGAAAATCTGTCAACTACTACAAAAATTGAATCATGTCCCCGCTGTGTCCTTGGTAAACCAAGAACAAAGTCCATATTGATATCCTCCCAAAGCTTCTCTGGTATAGGCAATGGCTAATACAACCCTGTATTCTGCTTCACTCCTTTCATGATCTGACATACTCTGCAACTCTGTACAAACTTCTTCACATCTTGCTAAAACTATGGCTAATAATAATTCTCACTAACCAAACCAAGGGTTTAATCATGACCAAAATGTCCAGCCAATCCTCCACTATGCTTCTCCTTGATGAGATTCTCCCTCATAGAACTTTGTGGAATGCACAACTGACTCCCTCTAAATAGCATATCATCCTGGATGATGAAATCCACCATTTCGTCCTGTCTAGAGTAACAGGTTCTGTACAAGCTTTCCAAACTTCTCCAAAATCAAGATCCTCTGGATACAAATTCTTGAGTTCCTTGAACCCAACCACTTTAATCTGCATTTCTGTCAGCAATAGTTGCCTTCTACTAAGAGCATCTGCAACCCTATTAGAGTTTCCACTCTTGTGTTTCAAAACAAATGTATAACTCTGCAAAAACTCAACCCATTTCAAATGCCTTTGATTCAATTTTTTTTGACTATTTAAATATTGCAAAGCTTGATGATCAGTATACAAAATAAACTCTTGAGGAAGTAGATAATGTCTCCACTTCTTTAATGCCTAAACTATAGCATAAAATTTCTGATCATAAACAAAATATTTCTTCTTGGCATCATTTAACTTCTCACTGAAATAAGCAACAGGTTTACCTTCTTGGCTCATAACAGCTCCTATTGCAGTACCACTAGCATCGCAATCTACTTGAAACAACTTATTAAAATCTGGAAGTGCTAAAATAAGTTGTTCTGTAACTTTTTATTTCAACAATTGAAAACTCTTTTCTGCCCAATTAGTCCACTTAAACTCTTTTCTATCCTCTCTCATTGTTTCAATCAAGGGTCCACAAATACTGCTAAAATTTCAGATAAACTTTCTATAAAAGCTAGCTAGACCATGAAAAGATCTTACCTCAATAGCACTCCTTGGAGTAGGCCCTTCAAGGATAGCCTGTACTTTCTCTGGGTCTATTTTTAGACCATCTCTTGAAACTATAAACCCAAAATACACCAACTCTTTCTTCACAAAACTACACTTCTTCAAATTAATCAACAATTTCTCTTCTCTCAACTTCTCAAATATCATATGAATATGCATCATATGCTCATCCAATGTCTTACTAAAGATCAAAATATCATCTAGGTAAACAATGACAAACTTACCCAGAAATTCTTTCAGAACCTCGTTCATGAGCCGCATGAAAGTGCTCGGTGCATTGGTTAGCCTAAAAGGCATGACTAACCACTCATATAGTCCTTCCTTTATCTTGAAGGAAGTCTTCCATTCATCTCTTTCTCTGATCTGAATTTGATGATATCCACTCTTCAGATCTATCTTTAAAAAATATATAGCTCCACTCAAACAGTCCATAATATCATCCATTCTTGGCAATGGAAACCTGTACCTGATTGTGATCTTATTTATTACCTTAGAATCTATACACATCCTCCATTCTCCATTCTTCTTTGGTGCTAATACCGCTGGTACAGCACAGGGACTCAGACTCTCACGGGTCAATCCTTTCTGTAATAGTTCATGTACTTATCTATACAACTCCTCACTTTCTGCAGGTGTCATTCTGTGTGCTGCCTTACTCGAAAAACTCATTCTTGGGATCAAGTCCATCTGATGACTGATCTTCCTGACTGGTGGTAATCCATCAAGCATGTTATCGGATACAATATCTTGAAACTCATTCAACAAATCTACAACTTCTACAAGAACATCTTCTACTTCCTCTTTACCAGCTTTTAGAATTAAAACAAAACATACATGCTCATGCCTCATACCATCTAAAAAATTTTATCCATCAACAAAAGTTATCCTTACATTACCACATACCTTTTCTTCAGTCTCCTTCAATGGTTTTAGCTTATGTCACACTCCATCCTTTGTCAGGGAGTAGGTATTCGCATGACCATCATGTACAGCACATCTGTCAAACTGCCATGGTCTACCCAACAACATATGACATGCATCCATAGATATGATATCACACAATACGTCATCTTGGTATCCACCAATCTTGAACTTCACCAGGCATTGTTCATTGACCATGACCTTGTGGTCATCCTGTACCCAGGCAATCCGATATGGATGTGGGTGTTTCTGTCTCTTGAGCTTCAACTTTGTCACCATCTCTTCTGACACTAAATTGTCAGTGCTTCCACTATCAATAATCACATCACAATATTTATCTTCACACTTGCACTTGGTACGAAACAGGCTCCTCCTTTGCTCAGGTTTATTCTCACCACTCAACAAGACTCTTCTGTTAATCAACGTTTCTTCTCTTTCAGCATCTTCAGAATTTGATGATCTGGTATCTTATCTACATGTGCAACTTTGGCCTGACCTTCATTTCTCCTATCTGTTCTACCTTGGCACTGAGGACATTCAAATGCCCTATGACCTTCTTCTCCACAGTGAAAACATGTTCCACGGAAGCCACCTCTTCCTCTCTGATCTCTATTATTCTGATCCTAGAAGCGATTGGAATTATTTCCTCGCTGATTTTGACTGCTACTACCTCATCCTTCTTTTTCAGATCTTCATTTCGGCCACCATATGACCGTCCACCATGACCTCTTCCATTTTGTCTGCTCTCAAACTTCTTGTTCAACTTTTCCTCTACTTTTAGGGCAAAATGGTATGCCTCTTCAATACTGTTCATTCGAACTAGATTCAGCTCCTCCTGAATGCTTGGCCTTAACCCATTAAGGTATCGGGCAATTTTCTCCTTATCAGCTTCTGCATGGCTTGTTCTGATGAGAAGTCGATAGAACTCCTCTGTATACTCCTGAACAGATCTTCCTGCTTGCTTCAAACTCTACATTTTCTTCAGTAGGTCAAGCTCATAATCAACAGGAATGAACTGTCACTTCAATTTATCCACCATCCGATCTCATCTCGTAATTTTCTCCTTTCCCATTTTATTTCACTCCAATTGAATCTCTTGCCACCATATCTTCGCATGACCTTTCAGTCTGGCCTTCACAAATTTGACCCTATCAAGATCCTCAACATCTTCATACTCAAAATATTCCTCACATTCATTGATCCAGTCGATAAATTCTTCTGGGTTAAGATTTTTAGAAAATGTAGGAACCTCAATCTTAGGTCTTTTTCCAATCTTAGAAATAGCTCAAAAAAGTCTTTCTTCCTCCTGGTTCACAATTTCGACTTCTCCTTCTTGATATTCTTCTTCAGCTTCATCCTTGCTTTCATCTCTGACATTAAAATTCATTCCTCTACAAATCTCTTCTTGCAATGCTTGCACTTGTCTCTGTAGTGCCCTAACCTCAGGTGTTACAACACCAGCTCTTCCGCCACGTTCCCTTCGTGGAGGCATTTTTGCGATGAGCGCTGAAACCTTAACCACGGTCCTGGTGCAAACTACCTCAAAGTTGGTGATTTCTTTACACACTCAAGAACTCTTTCTCTGATACCACTTGATGAAAGGTGCTCCCCTTAATACCACAAACACATAACAAAAATAGAGAAACAATAACAATATTATGCAAGAACAAAAAATTGGCTTCTTATTATCTCCACAAATGTGGAATTACAAACTTTCAGAATTACAATATGCAAAGCCACATGGGCATTCCCTTACAATATTTTGTAGGACAAAGCCTCGAATCAATACCCAGATCTACTATCCAGAACTATTCTAAACTGCTCAAGACAATAATACAGCCTTCCTTATATAGGTAATTTTTCCACCGCCTGGGAAGGTTCTAGAATTTTAGCCAATAAGGCCGACCAAACTTAGAATTATTTTATTTTACATTTTATTACATCATAGTCGGCTCAAGATAAAGTTTGAAACCCGAATAGAAATTTTGAAAAAAATTATTTTTTGCCATTTCAAGTGGCCCAACTTCCGAAGACCATAAGTCATCACCAGTTGACCCGATCGGCTATTATAACCCCATTTCAGAAATGCCACGAAGCGCTATATAGGCTTGACTCACGCAAGTGCCCATCACCCAAATTTTTGACCTCATCTGGGGCCTCTAAAGCCTGCAAAATTGAGTTCAAAATTTCTGTACCCTACTACCAATACCGAAAATCTTCAATATCTTCCAATATACACTTGATCTGGCAATGAAACTTTACTGGTAGACTTATATGACCAAAATGAACCTCCAAGGAAGAAATCAGATCATTCTGAGCACATACAAAAATTACCAAAAATATTAACTTTCCATAAATAGCAGCTCTGCACAAAATAGCCCTTATTGAATATAAAAATAGAAATATTTTTTTTGGGTGATGCAAGATTGCTCTTACACCCAAGATGTTCCTGCATTAGACACCTAGGATAATTTGAGAAGTGATCCTGTCATGACTTAGGTGTGCAGAGGAAAACCAAGATGGCTAACCTCCTCCTTTGTTAGTCATGATGAATCTTCTACAGGTCATCCTTTCCATTTGACCAAATACTTTTCATATGTCTTATTCCTTGTGCTTCTGCCAACATGACTGTCTAGTATGTCTTCAATCTCCTTAGTGTCTGAACTAGTTGCTGGAATACTCCACTGTGCTGCTATGATCTCATCTTCAACACCTCCTTCATGATACTCTGTCAGATTTGAAATGTTAAACACTGGTGAAATATTTAGCTCAGTAGGCAATTCTACCTCATATGCATTTTCTGAATCATGTTTCTTCAGTATCCTACATGTTCCAAACTTTTTCATTTTCAGCTTGTTATATGTACCAACTGGAAATCGCTCATTCCAGAAATGAACCATGACTTCATCCCCAACCTGAAATTTTTTATGCCTCCTTTTCTCATCTGCCTTAGCTTTATACTGCACATTCATCTTGGTAATATGCTTCCTCACCTCCTCATGGATGTTCTTCAAATGTTCTGCAAAATCTTCAGCCTTAGCACTATTTATTTCTGCTTTATCTATCTTTCTCAATTCAGATGCATTTCTTGGACTACTTCCATATACAATCTGGAATGGTGATTTAATAGTGCTCCTATTGATATAATTATTGTATGCAAATTCTGCCTGTGGTAAAATCAAATCCCATCCTGTTGGCTTATCCCCAACCAAACATCTCAGCAGATTTCTGAAACTTCTATTCACCACCTCTGTCTGTCTATCAGTCTGTAGATGATGTGATGAACTGAACTTCAAATCTATCTTCAACTTCTTCCACAATGTCCCCCAGAAATATCCAACAAACTTAGTATCTCGATCTGAAACTATGGTCTTTGGTAAACTATGTAGTCTCACCACTTCTCTGAAAAACAATTCTGCTACATGAACAACATCATTAGTCTTCTTGCAGGGAATGAAATATGCCATCTTCAAAAATTTATCAACTACTAAAAAAATTGAATCATGTCCCCACTGTGTCCTCGGTAAACCAAGAACAAAGTCCATACTGATATCCTCCTAAGGCTTCTCTAGTATAGGCAATGGCTGATACAACCCTGTATTCTGCTTCACTCCTTTCGCCATCTGACATACTCTGCAACTCTGTACAAACTTCTTCACATCTTGTTGTAACTGTGGCCAATAATAATTCTCACTAACCAAACCAAGGGTTTTATCATGACCAAAATGTCCAGCCAATCCTCCGCTATGCTTCTCCTTGATGAGATTCTCCCTCATAGAACTTCATGAAATGCACAACTGACTCCCTCTGAATAGCATATCATCCTGGATGATGAAATCCAACCATTTTGTTCTATCTAGAGTAACAGGTTCTGTACAAGCTTTCCAAGCTTCACCAAAATCAAGAGCCTCTGGATACAAATTTTTGAGTTCCTTGAACTCAACCACTTCAATCTGCATTTCTATCAGCAATAGTTGCCTTCTGCTAAGAGCATCTGCAACCCTATTAGACTTTCCACTCCTGCGTTTCAAAACAAATGTATAACTCTGCAAAAACTCAACCTATTTCAAATGCCTTTGATTCAATTTTCCTTGACTATTTAAATTTTACAAAGCTTGATGATCAGTATACAAAACAAACTTTTTAGGAAGTAGATAATGTCTCCACTTCTTTAATAGCTGAACTATAGCATAAAATTCCTAATCATAAACAGAATATTTCCTCTTGGCATCATTTAACTTCTCACTAAAATAAGCAACAGGTTTACCTTCTTGGCTCATAACAGCTCCTATTGTAGTACCACTAGCATCGCAATCTACTTGAAACACCTTATTAAAATCTGGAAGTGCTAAAATAGGTTGTTCTGTAACTTTTTGTTTCAACAATTAAAAACTCTTTTCTGCCCCATTAGTCCACTTAAACTCTTTTCTATCCCCTTTCATTGTTTCAGTCAAGGGTCCACAAATACTACTAAAATTTCTGATAAGCTTTTTGTAAAAGCTAGCTAGACCATGAAAAGATCTTACCTCAGTAGCACTCCTTGGAGTAGGCCATTTAAGGATAGCCTGTACCTTCTCTGGGTCCATTTTTAGACATTCTCTTGAAACTACAAACCTCAAATACACCAACTCTTTCTTCACAAA
This sequence comes from Chamaecyparis obtusa, assembly GCA_027943335.1. Classification (NCBI taxonomy): domain Eukaryota; kingdom Viridiplantae; phylum Streptophyta; class Pinopsida; order Cupressales; family Cupressaceae; genus Chamaecyparis; species Chamaecyparis obtusa. The sequence goes on from BSBK01003984.1 coordinate 1,188,141, forward strand.
AACTGCACTTCTTCAAATTAATCAACAATTTCTCTTCTCTCAATTTCTCAAATACCATACGAATATGCATCATATGCTCATCCAATGTCTTACTAAAGATCAAAATATCATCTAGGTAAACAATGACAAACTTATCCAGAAATTCTTTCAGAACTTCATTCATGAGCTGCATGAAAGTGCTCGGTGCATTGGTTAGTCCAAAAGGCATGACTAACTACTCATATAGTCCTTCCTTTGTCTTGAAGGCAGTCTTCTATTCATCTCCTTCTCTGATCTGAATCTGATGATATCCACTCTTCAGATCTATCTTTGAGAAATACACAGCTCCACTCAAACAGTCCATAATATCATCCATTCATGGCAATGGAAACCTGTACTTGATTGTGATCTTATTTATTACCCTAGAATCTATACACATCCTCCATTCTTTATTCTTCTTTGGTGCTAATACCACTAGTACAACATAGGGACTCAGACTCTCACGGATCAATCTTTTCTATAACAGTTCATGTACTTGTCTGTTCAACTCCTCACTTTCTACTGGTGTCATTCTGTGTGCTACTTTATTTGGAAAACCCGCTCCTGGGATCAAGTCCATCTATTGATTGATCTTCCTGACTAGTGGTAATCCATCAGGCATGTTATCCGATACAATATTCTGAAACTCATTCAACAAATCTACAACTTTTACAAGAACATCTTCTACTTCCTCTTTACCAGCTTTTGGAATTAAAGCAAAACATACATGCTCATGCCTCATACCATCTAAAAAATTTCTTTCGTCAACAAAAGTTATCCTTGCATTACCACATACCTTTTCTTCAGTCTTCTTCAATGGTTTTATCTTATGTCGCACTCCATCCTTTGTCAGGGAGTAGGTATTCGCACGACCATCATGTACAACACATCTGTCAAACTACCATGGTCTACCCAACAACATATGACATGCATCCATAGATATGATATCACACAATACCTCATCTTGGTATCCACCAATCTTGAACTTCACCAGGCATTGTTCATTGACCATGACCTTGTGGTCATCCTATACCCAGGCAATCCGATATGGATGTGGGTGTTTCTGTCTCTTGAGCTTCAACTTTATCACCATCTCTTCTGACACCAAATTTTCAGTGCTTCCACTATCAATAATCACATCACAACATTTACCTTCACACTTGCACCTGGTGCGAAATAGGCTCCTCCTTTGCTCAGGTTCATTCTCACCACTCAACAGGACTCTTCTGTTAATCAATATTTCTCCTCTTTCAGCATCTTCAGAATTTAATGATTTGGCATCTTCATCTACACGTGCAACTCTGGCCTGGCCTTCATTTCTCCTGTCTGTTCTGCCTTAGCACTGAGGATATTCAAATGCCCTATGACCTTCTTCTCCATAGTGAAAACATGTTCCACAGAAGCCACCTCTTCCAGATCCTCATCCTCTTCCTCTTCCTCTTTGATCTCTATTATTCTGATCTTGAAAGTGATTAGAATTATTTCCTCGCTGATTCTGATTGCTACTGACTTCATCCTTCTTTTTCAGATCTTCATTTCTACCACCATAGGACCATCCACTAGATCATCCACCGCGACCTCTTCCGTTTTGTCTTCTCTCAAACTTCTTGTTCAACTTTTCCTCTACTTTTAGGGCAAACTGGTATGCCTCTTCAATACTGTTCATTCGAACCAGATTTAGCTCCTCCTGAATGCTTGGCCTTAACCCATTAAGGTATCGGGCAACTTTCTCCTTATTAGCTTCTGCATGGCCTGTTCTGATGAGAAGTCGATAGAACTCCTCTGTATACTCCTGAACAGATCTTCCTACTTGCTTCAAACTCTACATTTTTTTTCAGTAGGTCAAGCTCATAATCAACAGGAATGAACTATCGCTTCAATTTATCCACCATCCGATCCCATCTCGTGATTTTCTCCTTTCCCCTTCTATTTCGCTCCAACTGAATCTCTTGCCACCATATCTTCGCATGACCTTTCAGTCTGGCCTTTGAAAATTTGACCCTATCAGGATCGTCAACATCTTCATACTCAAAATATTCTTCACATTCATTGATCCAGTCGATCAATTCTTCTGGGTTAAGATTTCTAAAAAATGTAGGAACCTCAATCTTAGGTCTTTTCTCAATCTTAGAAATAGCCCGAAAAAGTCTTTCTTCATTTTGGTTCATAATTTCGACTTCTCCTTCTTGATATTCTTCTTCCGCTTCATCCTCTCTTTCATCTTCGACATTAAGATTCATTCCTCTACGAATCTCTTCTTGCAATGCTCGCATTTGTCTCTGCAGTGCCCTAACCTCAGGTGTTACAACACCAGCTCTTCCGCCACGTTCCCTTTGTGGAGGCATTTTTGTAATGTGTGCTGAAACCCTAACCACGGTCCTGGTGCAAACTTTCTCATAGTCGGTGATCTGTTTACACACTCAGGAACTCCTGCTCTGATACCACTTGATGAAGGGTGCTCCCCTTAATACCACAAACACATAACAGAAATAGAGAAACAACAATAATATTATGCAAGAACAGAAAATTGACTTCTTATTATCTCCACAAATGTGGAATTACAAACTTTCAAAATTACAATATGCAAAGCCACATGGGCATTCCCTTACAATATTTTGTAAGACAAAGTCTCGAATCAATACCCAGATCTACTACCCAGAACTATTCTGAACTGCTCAAGACAATAATACAGCCTTCCTTATATAGACAATTTTTCCACCACCTGGGAAGGTTCCAGAATTTTAGCCAATAAGGCTGACCAAACTTAGAATTATTTTATTTTATATTTTATTACATCATAGTCAGCTCAAGATAACCTTTGAAACCCGAACAGAAATTTTAAAGAAAATTATTTTTTGCCATTTCAGATGGCCCAACTTCTGAAGACCATAAGTCATCACCAGTTGACCCGATCGACTATTACAACCCCATTTCGGAAATGCCACGAAGTGCTCTACAGGCTTGACCCATGCAAGTGCCCATCACCCAAATTTTTGACCTCATCTGGGGCCTCTAAATCCTTCAAAACTGAGTTCAAAGTTTCTGTACCCTGCTGCCAATACCGAAAATCTTCAATATCTTCCAATATACACTTGATCTGGCAATGAAACTTTACTGGTAGACTTATATGACCAAAATGAACCTCCAAGAAAGAAATCAGATTATTCTGAGCACATACAAAAATTATCAAAAATAGTAACTTTCCATAAATAGCAGCTCTGCACAAAATAGCCCTTATTGAATATAAAAACATAAATATTTTTTTTGGGTGATGCAAGATTGCTCTTACACCCAGGATGCTCCTACATCAACATGTGTATATATATGCATATATACACATGTATATATGCATATATACTATTTATGCATCTATCAAAAACTAAAAGTAATAAAAATGAAATATGAAAATACCTCAAAACCGTGTTTGCAAATTCAAAAGCCGTCCCCATGGGTTTCACTATCGCTGAAAGTGACAGTGAAAGTCACTTTCAGTGGTTATATTTCTGCAAAAAAAAAACCCTAATTAATGACTTTCAATCGAAATTCATTAATTATAAACTTTCGATCGAAAGTTCATAAGTAACTTTCAATCTAAAGTAACTTACGATCAAAAGTGTAAGTGAGTTTCTATCGAAAGTTGGTAAAAAATATTTTGCCAAAAATGCTTTTCGGGACAAATTCCTTCCTCTAAAAAATTGTAAACCACTATTGTGGGTTCACCCTGGGATTTCTCATGAATCTACTCACAACTCCCACCGCATGAGCAATGTCAAGGCGAGTAGAAACCATCGCATACATAATACTTCCAATTGAAAATTTATAAAGAATTTTCTCCATGAAGTCCTTTTGAGGAGTTGGTAGCAAGGAGAGGCAATGCACGAGAGTAAAGAGGAGAGTCTCTAACTTGGATATTTTGTTTCATTTTCCAGCTGCTACAAAATCCAGGTTTTTATTTATTTATCTGGGTTAAAACTCATTCTTTCATTTCAACAAATCCTGAATGTATGAATTTGGAATCAAAAGATTCAACTAAGGTCGATTTCAAAGTAGACATAGATTATTTTATTGTTTCAATCAAGTGTTCGAAATATATGTTGATATCCTTTAATTTGGAAAAAGAAATCACCATGTGATCACAATGCTTACAATGCTCACAACCAGAATCAACTGCTCAAGACAAAGTAGTAGGTACCGAAAATCTCCTTTCCCTACCTACTTCAGAAACACCATTAGAATCCTGTGTTCATGGTAACAGTCAAGAATTTTATTTTATTCAAAGAGTTCAGTTCCTATATCTTCTGTGACTATAAATCAAATCTCTTGCAAGATCTAAATTCCCAAGCCCAATTGTTTTTTTTATAGTCCATCAGATTTTTGTTACTCCAGAGGCCAGAAATAACCATAAAACTCCCACCTTTGGACTTAATTTTCTCAAAAACAAAAAATGACGGAGTCACATGGGCAAGTTTTTGAAAAATCATTTCCATATTTCTTCAACCAATTATTGCTCTCCTATTTCTAAATTTGTGTTAAGTGAATGTCTTGTAGAGAAGCATTTAATTCTTTAAATCTTCTCTGGTATGTAACGAACAAAGGAGAAAGAGATCTCCTTTTTCCTTGTTGACTAAATTATATAATATATATGCATGGTTAGCTATAGTCGACAAAACTTTTATTTTTAGGATTGTATGGCCAACATTAGGGCTTCGATGTATTGATTTGAATCTTGGGCTATAGGAGATTATTAGGAATCATCAATGGGGTGAGGAAAGGTTCAGCTGAAAATGATAGAGAATACGATCAACATACAAGTTACTTTCTATAAGAGAAAAAAATGGGTTATTGAAGAAGGCTTGTGAGCTATCGGTGTTGTGTGATGCAGAGGTGGCTCTCCTCATCTTCTCCAACAGTGGCAAACTCAAGGCTAAACAGATGTTCTGGATGAATGTTTATGAGATGGTCTTTGTTAACGCCTTTGTGTCAAGTACTTCTCCTTAATGTAGAAACTTAATGTTTTTTTAACAATGAAAACAATTTATATCTCCAAACTCCGTCACAAGAAATAAAGAAAAGAAAAATGACAGTTCGTAGTGAAATTCTAGAAAAACTTGATTTTTTTTTATAGTAAAAATATATTTTACTTTCGCAAAAACTATGTGAATGTTCTGTAGTTTGATAAATATCATTATTATTTTTCTAAATCTTGTAACATAAATTCTGTTAATTCCCGTAAAAGGGTGAAGATTTTATAAACCAGTAGTAGTAGAAATGATTTTGATAGGAAACTCATTTTTATAACCATTGATGAATGATTGTCCTTAATAAAATCCACAATAGTAATCCATGTAGGAATATTTTTTTTTTAGAAAATAGATTGTTAAATCTTTTCAAAATGTGACTAAAACAATAGAAAATATCTTGTAGCAGAAGAAAGATTGTATAAGACAATGAATTATGAAATTTTCTCCATCATTTCTTTAAGGGTATGATTTTTTTGGTTTTTATGTTTTCTTAAGTGTATTTACTTAATTTCTTATGAGGAAAGATATCTTGGGAAAGGGTGCCGAATATGGGTAATAGAGAAGGGTAAAATTTAGTTTCTTTTACCTACAAGTAGAAATCTGGTCTTTTATGCTTAGGCCTAAGCTTGTAAACACATAAATGAATTTGTGTTGGTTATGTACTTTCTCTCTGCCATATATGTGTTTTCTCTACTTTATGTGTGATAAAGTAGCTAGATCACAGCTTGCACTAGATTCCTTTCTGATCCATTTGTGCCGAGTTGATAGATCACTCGCGTAGGGTTGGCGAGATCTTCATTTCAAGATGAGCCCTAGGGGAGATAACCACTCCATGGTTGGGTGGAATAAATGCTTGGATCACATTTCCATCTCAAGTTATGCAGATGGACAATAGACTATTCGATGGCATAGGAGACATGAATATGTAGATGGATTGCTAATAGTCCGATGGCATGTATTTGGATATCTTGTACTTCTTCAACCTTAAGGTCATGTGCTCTATTGTATGTGTATATATGTACTTGACATTTTATGTTCGACAGCATGGTCAACATACTCCTTGTATTATTACTCTTGTTTTGTACTTTGACAGTTTGGTCAAACCTTCAAAAGATAATTTATATCATGTAAAAGTCTTTATTTACTTTCAGACTTGTTATGTTTTTTGACTTTTTGGGTTTTTTTGATCTAGAGCTTATGTGTCTCTTATGTGTGATTTTCGGTCCTTACACCAAGTCCCAAGTTTGATTTTTGAGTAAAGAGTCCATCTCCCCACGCATCGTTGTTTGTCATTTATCAATGTTAACATCTTTGAGAGTAGCTTTAAATGTGGAAGGTTCTGAAATTTCTGAGACAAGAATTGGAGGTTTTGCTTCTTCAGCGAATAATAACTCATAATCAGAGTATTTAGCTAGAATTTTTCTTTGTTTGGTAGATCTCCTTAAGTGAGGCTCCAAACATTTTGTTTGTTCTTGAACTAGCTCAAATGGAGAGCTAGAAATTGTAGCTCTTCCAATTGAATGTTTAATTCCCTATTTAATTATCTGCCTCTCTGTGTCATTGTACTCATTACTCCCTAGAGTCTGTGAATGTCCTCCAAATTTCTCCGTTCTCTGTCCAAAATCCTTTGCAATCTTAGAGGTTGCAAAGTTGTGGTGTATTGGATTTAAATGGCAAGCTGCTTGAGGCTCTGTGTTTTTCTCACAGATCTCTCATGTGGGATCCCTGAGACTACCATGGTAAGGATCCCTAGGACTGTTGAGAGTTTGGAAGGAGTCATCATCATTGTGACATGCTATGGGAGTCTGAGTGGAGTGTTCTACGTGTGGAGTCAAAGAGACATGAATCCCAAACATGATCTCCCTACCATGGCTGATCTCTTTAGAGCTGTGAGTGTGCTCCCTGCTGGCAGAGTCAGGTGCATGTGGAGCTTGCTCTCTATCGTGACTTTGGTGAGACTTCCATGAGGTAGCTGAAGGTTGCTGTGAATTGGCTGAGGTCTACCATGGCTATTGTGAGGAACTTGCCTACCATGTGTTGAGTATTCATAACTGCCACGAGTAGTTTCATAATAGCCATGAGTATGCATGTCATTCTACCTTTCATGAAAGCCAGGGATGTCCTTGTCATGAGTTGGCAGTGGATCCTCAGAACTACCATGTGGTGCTTGAAGATTATTGTCCCTACTGCCATAAGTGCCTTCCCTATTGCCATGAGTTATTTCATGACTTTCGTGTGGTGTTTGAAGACTATCGCAAGTTTCTTGAAGACTGCCATGAGGGCTGTGGCTAGAAGTGATATGGAGAGGGGAAGGGAAGAGCCTGGTCTCTTCCCTATTTTCTAAAAGACTTTGACTGTCATCAAACATATTTCTCTATTCTCCATCGAATAGATTATCATGTGTGTAATCATCCTCACTTGATGAGGATTGAGAGGGAGGAAATAAAATAGAGGTTGGAGTAGTCTGTAGAGAACTTCTTCTTGAATGTGTAGAGACAACACTACTTGAGAGTGCCTTGAAATAAATGTATTTGCCTTTAGACTTATCAATGTCTATGAGAGCTGGAAATTTTTTCTCATTAAAAATGACATCACAACTACAAATAATTCTCTTTTCAACTGGATCCCAAACTCTGTAATTGAATTGGTCTTCTCCATATCCAACAAATATGCCCTTTTGGGATTTGAAATCTAGCTTTTTCCTTCTTTCTTTTGGGACATGTACATGAGCTTCAGACCCAAAAAATTTGATGTGTGAGTACAAAATCTTTTTTCCCAACCATTCCTTTTTTGGAATGCCAAAATCTAGATGAGATGAAGGGGACCTATTGATTAAATAGACTGCTGTATTGCAGGCTTCTGCCCAAAATTCTTTGCCCAAACTGGCATTGGAAAGCATACTTTGTGCTTTCTCCAGAATGGTTCTATTTAACCATTCTGTAGCCCCATTTTCTCGAGGGGAATAAGGAACAACCGTAATTTTTCTTATACCATGATCCGCACAAAAGTTATCAAAATCCAATGAACAAAATTCACCTCCATTATCCATTTTTAGACACTTAATTTTATGACCACTCTGATTTTCCACAAGAGCTTTAAAAACTTTGAATTTAGAGAATACCTCAAATTTTCAAGAAAGCATATAAACCCATACCTTTCGGGTGCTATCATCAAGAAAAGTAACAAAATATTGTGCACCTCCATAAGAGGTTACCTTTGCAGGTCCAAAGACATTCGAATGCTCTAAATCCAAGGGTTTTATCCTTTTGTCATATCCATCCTTCAAGAAACTGACCCGCTTTTGTTTCCCATGAAGACAATGCTCACAAAACTCCAAATTTGCAGATTGGAGACTCTGTAGTTGATCACGATTCAAAATTACCTCAATGCCTTTCTTGCTCATATGGCCTAGCCTTTGATGCCAAAGTGCAACATCGCTATCCACAAGTGTCAAAGTAGCTCCCACCTTATCAATAGGTTTCAAAATATAGAGACTACCAATTTTATCTCCTTTAGCAATAGCCAATGAACCTTTGACTATTTTCCATGTATCCATGAGTTCAGTTTTAAATCCTTGGGTATATAATTGGTTGACTGAAATTAGATTCCTCTTTAATTGAGGAACATGTCTAACATCTTTGAGAAGTAATTTTTCTCCACCTTCTAGATGCAAGACAACATCTCCTTTCCCAATAATTTTACATACTTTGTTGTCACCCAAATATACCTCTCCGAATTCAGCTTCTTAATAATTTGTAAATGCATCCATGAGAGAGGAGGCATGAAAGGAAGCTCTTGAATCAATTACCCATGAATCAGCTTTTGTATCACTTATTGATAGAATTAGGATACCCAGATCCTTTTCACAAATTGTGTTTGCTTGACTGTTCAATACTTGTTCTTGTGCCTTCTTATATTTTCTACAATCTTTCTTAACATGCCCAGCCTTCCCACAAAACCAACAACCATTTTCTCTCCCTCTTGACTATGATCTTCTTGCAGATTGGGAGCTCCGATTGTTATTAAATCTGCCTCTATATTGGCTTCTTCCTCTTTGTTCAGTGCTCACCATTGTGAGAGCATTACCAGATGAAGACTCATCATTCTTTCTCCTCAAATCTTTAGAGAGAAGGGTGGCTGAAACTTCATCAAAGACCAACTTCTTGGTAGTTGATGTTGAAGTGCTTATGTTTGTCACAAGTCCATCCCAGCTATTAGGAAGAGAACATAATAGCAGGACAACCTTATTCTCATTGTCTTGTGTCATGCCAACTGAATTTTCTTGGCTGATCAAGGTGTTAAATTCATTGAGATGATTTGTCATGGATTCGCCTTCCCTCATCTTAAGCTTGTATAACTTCTTCATGATGAAGACTTTGTTCAAAATAGATGCTTGTGCATATGTTGAAGCCAATTTATCCCATATGTCTTTTGTTGTAGTTTTTTCTGAAAAATTATATAATACATTATCGCCTAATGCAAGAAAGATTGTCACCATGGCTTTTTCATCAAGCTTTTCCCAATCTTCATTCGACATGGTTGAGGGTTTCTTTTCTTTTCCTTCAAGTGCAAGAGTAAGCTCTTTGTTGACTAACAGAGACTTTATTTGAATCTTCCATATCCCATAGTTCTTCCCAAAGAATTTTTGAACTCTTAAATCTTGCATTATTCTAAAATTTCAATTACCGAAATCTCAACCAATGATTAACCTTGCTCTTATACCAATTGTAGAATTAACAAGTTCGAAAATAAAAGACCAGAAAAATAGAATAATAGAGCAGATTGCAAATAAACCTAGAACACAATTTATCGTGGTTCACCACAATAGTGGCTACGTCCACACTGAGAGAAGAATAATTGTATTAATCTTAACAACTGAATGTTTACAAATGAAATAGAGAGTCTTATAAATAGGCTCATATTGAGTACCTGAAAGGGAAAGGTGGAAATGGACAAAAGTCCATTAGCCTTCCAATCCTAACATTGAATATCGAATTACATTGAAATGAAATAACAAAAGTTCAATAATATTCAAAAGTTGAAACAGTCTATAATCAATCTTCCAATCACAATCCTTATTTCTAACTATTTCCTACTTTATTTTTAGAAATAAAAAGCCTTTACGGATGAGGTGGTTGATTTTCAGAATCAATAACTCTTTATAAAGTTTGATCTAGAGTTATATATTTTTTGATGAAATAATTTGCAGTCTTCTGCTATTTAAAATTTTGATTTGCTGCTTTGAATTGCTTCTGTAAAATTTTTAACTTGTTGAGTAAATTTTGATTTGCTGCATTGAATTGCTTTTGTAAAATGTTTTAACTTGTTGAATCTGTAAAAAAAATTAAAGGTGCCGATTCAATTTTGATTCATAAACTGTATGATATTTTTTGGGTCAATATATCATGTTTTCTGATCTATAGAAAAATAGAACATGATCTGAATCTATATTGAATGTTTTCTGATCTATAGAACATGATCTGAATCTGAAATATAAATAAAAAAATAAAAAGAAACAACTATCAAATTCAAACTATCTACACAAATTGTCAAAATAATGGGTAGAATGTCGATTATAAAATTCAATTTCAAACTTTTTGTGCAAATTGTCAAAATAATAGGTAGAATGTCGATTATAAATTTGGTAGTAAGGTGATAGACACCTGACAATCAAAGCTCATCATAACTCCAAAAATGCTGTGAGCCATCGCTGTTTGGATAAATATTAAATGCAAAATCTTGACAAGTTGACATATTTATATCCCTGTAAATATGTCGTTGCACATGAATACGCAGGTCGCTAGCAGTTGTGAAGAACAGTTAATCAAACATAACAGAAAAAATAAAAAAAATTTGAACTTAGAGGAACTCATTTTTAGAAAACTTCTACACCCACGCTTTTATTTTTCTACCCAAAGTAATAAAAATATTTTATTGTTAAAATTTAGATTGTTAACCTTTGGACTAGTTATAATTGTTAAAATTTAGATTGTTAACCTTTGGACTGGTTGTAAAGGAACAACGTCCTAATTTTTACTGTTTATAATATAAAAAATAATAAAGTCATTGTCAATATATTAATTTGTTATATTAATGGTCAAATTTCTCTATTTATATTAACTTTTATTTTAATATATTTGTTGTAATATAATTATATATTATCAATTGTTATGATTTTATATTTTGTATAAAAAAATAATTATATCATTATTTTTAAATTAGTTAAATAAATTATATTTTAAATTATTCTAGTTTATCTATTAATATTAATTAATCAACAATTCTTTTAATATTTTAAATTATGATGAATGTAAATTGGAAGGCAAGAAAATGGGGAGCAAAAATTTGCAACATGAGCGCTGGAGGCGACAAGGCAAGCAGGAGAGGAGGATCGTGAGGCAAGGCTTCAATTCATCGAGGGTTTGCAATCAGCCTGGGAAACAAGATGCTCGTTCAGCGGCAAATGGTAGATATTTTGGGAACTCAAAATTCATGCGAAATAATGGTAACCCTCAAATTCAGTTTGGAAGATTTGTAGATAAGGGTTTATCTAAATCTGGAGGAAGTAACTTGATCCCTCCCCCTCCTTGCCAATCTCATTTTCGGCCTTCTTTTGACATTTGCATGGGACCTCTTTTACCAATGCCCATTTTTGATACGAATGGCATTCGTATTGGGAATTTTGACCCTAATGCTCCTCCTTTTGTTTCTTGGCCCAATTCGTTGCTAATCCGGCCTCCCCCTTTTGTTTCTTCCCCCAATAACATTCCTGTTCAGCCTCATCCACTGCCTCCTCATAAGCACCCACATTCTAAACCTAGGGTTTCCTCACCCCATAACTATGTTCATAAGGGCATCCTTGATACCCCTCTTCTTCCCTCTAATAGAGCTCCTGCACATTTGAAATTACTTTATAACAAGGATCTTCACAATTCTGGCACATTTCCTTTATATCAAAAGGATCTTCATCAAGCAAGTGCACATTCTTTGGACCAGCATAATAATTCCTCAGGTCAGGTAAGTAATATTGAATCGATGCTCTTTCTAGAAGATGGTTTGTTAGCACCACAGATTTCACACATGCAGGAATCTACCCTAATTGATAAGATTTGTTCTTTTATTCCTATTTCAGATTTTCATGATTGGGCTTTTGAGAATTGGTCTGGTTCATGCGACTTATTTTATATGGACTACAATGCCAATTTCTTTGTTGCTATCTTTTCTTCACCTTTTGCCCAAAATAATGTTCTTTGTTCTAAATTTTGGTTGTGTAAGGGTTTCGACATTTCTTTGGTATCATGGTGCCCTAATTTTAAGATGGATGAATCTGCATGTACCTTAATTCCTTATTGGATTGAGATGCCAGCTTTACCAATTGAATATAGGGATACTGATATTAATGAAGTCATTGCAAATAAAGTAGGATTCTTTATTCGACATGATTTTCTTCCTTTTGAGTAGCTTCATAGATCTATTTGAGTTTGTCTTTTATTAGATTCCTCTAAACCTTTTCCCAAAGGTATTGAATTGCAATCCAGATGGGGATCTTGGTATCAAAATTTTATTATTCAAAATGCTGAGAGTTTTTCTTTATGCTAATTTATTGGGTCATTTTACAAATCAGTGTAAGGATCCTAATAGCTCAAATTTAATTGTGTGTGAGGATCATACTACTTTCCTTGCTAAATGTTCGAAGGTGGCATGAAGAGAATGCTCACCTCTAAATGTTCCCAATATTAACAAACCCTTGCTTTTGGAGGAGGCCCCTCTTCCAAATGAAGAGGCTCTATCTTCTTCTCATGAGTTAAATGATCAATCAAATTCAGAACGTCAAGTGGCTCATGTCTATCAATCTCCTACCCTATCTTTCGATTTGATTTGCTCTTTTGTTAGCATGCTAAGATGGTATCTTCCAGTAATTACCTCTGTTTTTAATGCAGTTGATTTCTTGCAAGCATTAATCCAGTCACATCCTTTCCCGGTATCCAAATCTCACTCCAAGATTCTAGATTCTTCATTGATGGATTCCATTGTTAATAAATCAATGTTTTCCAGGGGTCCACTCAAATTTCGTAAGTTAACTTTGGAACATGCTGATTTAATGGCTACATAAGTTATTTCAGCTGTGAATTTTTAAATTAATCCTCACAAGGATATAGATGAAAATGCTTCTATTTTATCTTCTCATCCCCTCTTAGATTGTCAAAGTGATCATGATGATTCCCTCTCGCATTCCTTTGTTACACCTGTTCATGATGTTGTAAACCCTTCTCCTACTTTGATTTCAACTTTTGAGGATGACTTATTCCAGTCTCATAATATTTAGGATTGTTCCTCAATTTTGGATTCTGGTCCTTTTCCTACATCTTCCCTTTATAATGATCAAAAGGATTCCTCGATCAACTAGTTGGATAAAGCATCTATTGTTCAGCCTCTGTTATCTCCAACAATGAAGGTTCATACACCTAAAACTAGAGGTAGGAAGTCCAAAGTAACTAAGGCTTTGGAAGAAATAGAGGCTGGTGTTCAGTCCACATTGGATAAAAGTTTCTCTACTTCAAAGAGATTTTTGACAAGGAGAACTAAGTGTTCTCCTTGTCCACAATGAGAATCCTCTTGTGAAATGTCAGAGGCATTAATGCCTCTAACAAGAGAAATAGAATTAAGCAAAGGCTTGATTCTTCTCAAAGTGACATTGTTTTACTTCAAGAAACTAAGTTGTCTATTGATAATTTTAATTCTTCAGTAGGTAAATGGGGCTTATGGGAAAGTTCCTCTATTCCAACAAATGGGGCCTCAGGTGGATTGGTAGTCTTATGGAACTCTAAGAACATTTCGGTATTTCCTCTTTAATCAGGTTCTAATTGGTAGCTATTGAGTGTTAAGCACTTTTCCCTATCTTTTCTTATAATCAACCTTTATAGCCCCACATCTACTCCTGCTAAGTTGCTTCTCTGGCAATCTCTAACTGATGTTATTCAACAATTCCCATCCTCCAAATTTCTTCTTGCTGGGGATTTAATGCTACTTTGGGTCCAAATGATAAGAAAGGGGGAATTAATCCTCCTAATTGAGTGGTCTTTGATTTTAACAATTTTATCTTAGATAATGATCTTTTTTATGTCATACCTTCAAATGGTTCTTATACATGGACAAATCGTAGGTCGGGTTTTCTATAGATAGCAGTTATGATGGATAGATTTCTTGGTTCCCATCTCTGGAAATTGGAAAAATTTTCCTTATCTTTAGAAATTTTGTCTTATTCAAATTCAAATCATTTCCCTATTCAACTCTATATTGAATCATCTAGTTCACCCTTATCTACCCTTCATAAATCTTCTTTTAAATTTGAATCAGTTTGGTTCAGACACCCTCTTTTCCATCTCCTTTTGAAATAGTGGTGGCAATCTACACTTCAGGAAAATGGAACCAAGATGTTCCAATTTTTTTAAAAATTGCAGTTTGTCAAAAATCTAATCAAGGCTTGGAATATCAATGTGTTTAAAAACATCTTTGAACAAAAACATAAGATAGAGGAGTTATCTGAAATTAACCAACATATCATAGCTAATGGATTAGACTCTCAATCTTTTGAATCACAAAAAACTCTTCAGTCTGAGTGGTCTGAATTATGTGCTAGAGAGGAAGAATATTAGAGACAAAAGTCTCGCGAGCTATGGCTACAATCAGGTGACCAAAATACCAAGTTTTTTCATGCTTCAGCCAAACATAAAAAAGAAGTTAAATCAATTTTCTCCATAAAAGATGAGCATGAGAATATGTATTTTGATGTTGAGGATATCATGTAGCAAGGAGTTAGTTTTTTTTCCAATTTGTTATCTCCCCCTTTGTCTATGTCATTTGTTGGTAATAAATTTGATGATATACTTCAACATATTCCTCCTTCGGTTACACCCCAGGATAATCTAATTTTAATGGCTCCATTTACCTTGCAAGAAGTTAGAAATGTAGTTTTTTCTTTCTCTTGACTTGGCTCCTGGTCCGAATGGGTTTACAGGCCTCTTCTTTCAGAAGACTTTGGATGTCATTTGTTTTGACTTATTAGCGGTTCTAGAGGAGTCTAGGAAGAATTAAACTATGTTAAAATGTTTTAACACTACAAACCTTATGCTTATTCCAAAAATGAGTGACCCTCAAACCTTTTCTGATTTTCATCCTATTTCTCTTTGTAATACAATTTATAAAATTGTTAGTAAAGCCATTTATTTGCGCCTTCAGCATATTATCCTGAGAATCATTTCTCATGAACAAGGGGGGTTTGTCCTTGGTAGGGACACTAGAGATGGAGCTATTTTGGCTCATGAAACCCTACATTCAATTAATTTACATTCTATCCCTTCTTTTGTCATTAAGTTGGATATGATGAAGGCATATGATAGGGTAAATTGGTCTTTCTTGTTAAAAGTTTTGTCAAGATTTGGTTTCTCAAAAAAATGGTGTAAATGGATTAAGGCCTGTATAGATGGTGCTCATTTTTTTGTATTAATTAATGGGGCAACTGTTGGTTTTTTTCCATCCTCCCAGGGTGTTAGGCAAGGAGACCCCTTGTCTCCCTTTCTTTTCATTATTATGGCTGAGGCTCTTAGTCGAGTCATTAATGCATCCCATGTTGCAGGCTTATGGCTTGGTATCCCTATCCCAAATACTACTATTTCGGTTACACACTCATTATTTTCTGATGATACATTACTTTTTGGTAAGGCTTCCATTTTAGAGGCTAAATATAAATCTAAGACTTTCTTAACTTGTTTCCCTATGGATGAACTGCCCTCTACTTATTTAGGAGTCCCTTTTTTTTTAGGCTCTAATAAATCACTTTACTGGTAGCCGGTTATTGGTTGTATCAAATCCAAGGTTCTGGCTTGGAAAGTAAGGTGTCTTTCTCTGTCTGGGAGAATTTTGTTAATCAAAATAGTTTTATCAGCAATTCCCAATTATTATTTTTTAGTTCTTCAAGCCCTAAAGTCATTAATTAATCAGATTGACAAACTAATCAGGGAGTTCCTTTGGACTACCAACATGACAGGTGAAAGGAAAATCCCACTTGTGTCACTCTGAGATATGGGCTTTTCTTTATCTACTAGTGGAGTGGGCCTTCATAACTTAACATCTTGAAATCTAGCTTTTGGTGGAAAATTGGTTTGGAAAATTTTTCCCAATCTAATATTAAATGGTTTCATTTAATGCAGGAGAAATATCTTGATAATTTAGATCCATCTAGAATTCTTTCTTTTCTTGACCCCCTGAAAGGCTCAGGCATTTGGAATTTTATGATGAAAGCTAGATACGTTGTTACATCCTCTATTTCATGGGAAGTTCATAGTGATGACTGAGTTAATTTTTGGCTTGACTCATGGAATGGTTTGCCACTGTTATGCACTCTCCAACCTTTCTTAGACATTTAGGAAGTGGCTTCTTCCTTGTGGAATTTTAATTTTTCTAGTTATGCATCTATAGTGTCAATTCATATGGGTTTAGTCATATGGATTGACTTTTCCCTTTTGCCTATTTCTCCCTAGGAGGCTATTATTACAAATTAGTTTCTCTCTTCTCAAATTATTTTCATGTCTAGATCTCTTGGTCATCTTTTTTGGGCTCCATCTCTGGATGGTAATTACATGATCAAATTGGGTTATGAGAGAGTTCAGAATAGTCAAAATAATAGTTCAAGGTAGAGGGATTTTATTTTCTTTTGGCATAAATCAGTTCTTCCTAAAGCAGGTTGTTTTTCTTGGCTTGTTCTGAAGAAACGAGTCCTTACAAGTGACAAATTAGCAAGACTCAATATTACAAATGCTTTTCCTTGTGTTTTGTGTAATCAGGATCAAGAATCCTCGGATCACCTCTTTCTTAATTGTCCTTTTGCTCAAGAATGTTGGTCTTTTGTTTTAAAAAAGTTGGACTTTCGTGTGCCCCTCCCCATGACTATTTGGGACCTCTTCCAATCTTGGCCATATTTGTTCACTAATTCTATGTTTGCCTCTATCTGGATTTTCTTTCCTTCTTTGATTGTTTGGGCAATCTGGTGGGAGAGAAATAAAAGGATTTTTGTAACACCCCATGCACCATTGATATTGTCCTCAAGAGACTTCATCATTCTATTTTTGAGGTTACTAATGCTTATACGCGTAAGTTCAAAGGTAATCAGGGATTTTCCACTTGGGATAATTTTGTTGTTAACGAATGGTAGGGATTAGTGTTTCCTTCCCTTCCCTTCCCCTTATGCCCTAAAGATAAAAATAATGTTAGATCTTCAATTAAATGGTCTCCCCCTCAAAATGACACTATTAAACTAAACTTTGATGGCTCTTCTAAAGGTAATCCAGGTAAGTCAAGGATTGACTTTGTTCTTTGTGATTACCATGGTTTAGTTATTTGTTTTGAGGCTCACCCTATCTCTTCAGGTACTAATAATATGGTTGAAGCTCTTGCATTGTTATATGGTCTCTCTATTGCTAAGAAGCTAAATATCTGATTCCTTCATGTAGAAGGTGACTCTTCAATTATTATTAATGCATGTGTTCAAAGATCTTCCTTTTCAAGGCACATCCACTATGTTTTGTCCCAGATCTGGTCCCTTCTAGACTCTTTTCTAGACTGCTTTTTAACTCACACATATAGAGAGGGAAATTGTTTAGTAGATTTGTTAGCTAATTTTGGTGCTGATGGTTCTAACATCCTCTACCCTTCTCCCCTTGTAACCTCGACCTCTCACCCTTCCATCTTTAATTTAATAAAAATTTATTCATCTTAATTATCTTTCATAATATTCAGATCTTATATGCTAAATGAGATTATTGGATCATAATTACGAAAGATCTACTTATATTCTCTCATGCGTGCCATACCAATATTTTCATGTCTCATCCGATCTTTGTTATTATGAATAATTAATGCTATGTCTATGGTTTAATACCTTTTGCATGTGTTATATTTATTTTCTTCTCCTCATCTTTCATGTGCTATTTATTTCTAGATTAGGTGACGTCTTCATGATCTGGCTCGCATGAGTTAGTCTTAACAACTTTCGTAAGGACCATGCTGGATATTGATTTATTATGTACAAAACTTATAGCGAGTACTTGATTCATTCATGTTTTTGTATGGGAAAATGCACTTCATGATGTTTTTGTGTAGCTTATAATCAGGATTGGCTCCATTTTTGTCATTCTAACTCTTCTTTTGCAGCATAGCTTCCTTTATCTTTTGTTTTGTTCTCATGGCATTGCATAGATTTGTTGATGAGTTTAGACCATTGAATCTTCGTGTTCATTTTTCAAGTTCCTATGTCATTCGAAGGTAATATCATGACTAACGAAGCCCTTACTTCCATGTTTATTATTCATTATTCAAAGTGTGCTTGGGGTATTCGTAGAATGATTGGTGATTCAATTTTATCTCCGCGCTTTAAAAGAATTATTTTTCCTTCTCAAATTGTCTTAGTCTTTTGCTCTAATATCTTGGATTTATCTCAATCTTGGACTTTGCTGGTATCCATCATGAATTGGGCTATTCGTCCACATTTCCTTCAAGAAAATGGTTTGCTTCTAGCAGTATAGAAGTATAACTTCTGGTTAGAGGATTCTCATATTGGAGGTGTATTCCCACGTCACCTTCTTTTTAATTCTGATAAATATATTATGCTGCTTGCTATTGTTAAATTTTGCATCACTTCTTTTGCTATTATGCCTCTGGATCACCTCCTTAATAGTACCCCTTTTGATGTGGGGCATAGAGGAAAGGAATTTGCAAAAACATATGCTTTGCTTGCTTTATTATCACATGTTTGTGCTTCAAATTTGGATTTGGCTTCTCCTATGTTAGATGATATTACACTTGGTAGTAACTTGGGTTCATTACCAGCTCCTGTTATCTCTCCGGCTCCATTGTTAGTTGGTTTGTGCTCCTCCCTTATTTGTATCCCAGTATCACCACCATCTACCCGTGCCTTGGTATCACCTCGTGCATCTTTGGCTTTGGGGGATCCGCTTGTTTCTCAAGCCGACCGACTTTGGAGCTCTTTGTTCTTGTCCCACCCTCACATTTCAGATTTGGGGGTTTTGTGTCATGATGTTTATAACATGTTTTGTTGTACAATGTCTTTTTGGCCCTGTCAAATTTTGTCTTGTAGGTGTTTCTTTGTGCAGCCTTCAGTTGGCTTATATGGACTTGGGGATGACAACTAACTCGTAGGGGCCCTCAATATAATATGTATCAAATTTTCTAATGTTTTATTTAAAAGTACATTGATTGACAGTAGTTAATAATGTTTTTACAGGGGTTCACTTTTCATTTTAAATGTATTTCAACACTTATCTTGTGCTTCAATGTAAAGGGTTTTATTAGGGGGATTGGAATTGTAATTCGGCCTTCATAATGGCTGGGGTTTTCTTTGGGTACTCTCATAAAATTTTGGAACATATTGTAATGCAAATGTATTCTACCATTTTGTTCGGGGGATTATTTTTTAGTTGGTCATCTTCTGACCTTGGGAGCTTTGGGTAGTCTAATAATACTTTTTTGAGAATCTAATGCTCTTTATGTAAATATATGGGTAATGAATAGAGTTTTCTTTACTAGTTCTTTCTCCGAGAGCCCTTTGAACCAGGTAGTATTAATATAAATATAAATTTTTGATAAAAAATAAATAAAATTCTTTTAATATTAATATTATAAATATGAAGGAACAAATATATATATATATACCTAAAAATGGCTTGGTAGAAGCAAAAATATGTAGACTCTTGACAAGGAAATAAGGCATTTAGTTTTAAAGAGATAGGTCGAATACGCATTAACAAGCTCGACAAATAAAACCTACGTTCAATCATGGCGGCCGGGCTCCCCCTACACAAAAATAGGAGGAATTTGGTTGGCAAGTTGTTAAAGGCAAGAAATTGCAAAGGCTAGAAAGGGTGGTGACACAATTGAGAGATAGACAAAATTTGGCTAAGGTTTCTAGGATTTGGGCCATCCCAATCACCTCTAGAACCCCTAAATTCGCATCTAGAGAAAATCATATATGACTGGGTAAAACAAGTTATCAATCAACCTCTAATGCCTGACCAACCCCTTCTGCCTCCAATCAATTTCAACCATTGCAAGGGAATATGGAGGGTTATCTAAAATCATCCCCCAATGACAGGCATTTTTAGAAAAACCCCAACTTTAGGGTTAATAATTTGGCTCCTTCTTGGAGATGACCTGCAAACAACTATAGATCATATGGAAAATGGATTTCGAATAATTCTCAGATGAGCCAAAACTAGAAGGCATTTCATGATGGGAACCCTAAACCTCTACCATTGCAACATCAAAAACTAGTGGCCTCAAAGGAAAATGCAATGATTAATATTATTGGGATTATGGAAAGGTGAGTTACTAAGAGGGGAGGGGTAAATCACTAACCCTAATTTTTTTTCTTATCCTTAAGATAATCTCTTTCATTAATCGACTATCATATTATCATTTCTATTCAGTCATAACAATACTGAAATATGAAATGCTTTTTAATCTAATAAGTAAACATTCATGAAACTTCATACACTTGACACATGTATTTTGGTATCACATAAACCCTTCATAGAAGGTAAAAATAGTAGTGGGGATGACACCCACAAAGCTTCACTATTGTGCAATAATACAGTTTTCCTATTAGGGATTATAAATTTGATCACTTTTGATGATCTTACCATGTTAGGAGTAACATTTAAGACCTATTAAGATCTAACTTGTTAAAGGATTTAAGAAAAACTGTTAAGTTTGCACTCAATTTAAGAGATTTTCAAAAACCGGTTAGGTCTACTCTATTAAGAGATTTTGTCTGCCATGGTTCTTAGAAAGTAACAACAAATTGATTTGGATGTAGTAACTTACTTTGTTGAATTTAAGATTTGCTTAGCCCTTAATTGATATCACCTTCGTGTGATAGATTTTTCCTTCAAATACTACTTGGTAGCCTTTGGTCTAATACTGATTCAATTATGAATACTTGTTCAATGCTTAGCTTCACAACCCTATCTGATCTTCAGTTGTCTCCTATAGGTGGTTACTTCTCATGTGTCATTATACAACTGACATCTTGACAATTCTTATATCATAAAGATTTGACCTAATTAGGGTTGTGGAATCATCTAGAAAATATTAGATCTACGATCCAAAATGAATGACCTAAATCAATACTACATAGGAATCATCACCAATTAATTATTACATCTCCAATAAATCTTTACCTCAATTTATGTAAACCATTTTCTAGCTCGGTGTAAATAAGTTGCCTTGTTTTCAGTGCCATACCAAACTTCTATGTCATTCTTGTATTACTCGGTAAATATTGCATTTTTGTCTTGTAAAATGTTGTTTCTCAGTAAATATGAATGCTCGGTTATAACTATGCTCAGTTAACTTGTCATTCTACTTGTGCTCTGCTTGGTTACTATACTTGGTGTTTTGATCGACTAATCTATTTGTATCATTTACCGACTACATGTGTGACACTAATGAAAACTCATAATGTAATTGTGTGTAACATTCTACCCCTTTGGCATTAGTGACAAAAACACATATGTATACCATAATAAAAAATTCAAAATTCAAAACTTGTATACTTCAAAAAAATGTGTAGACCCCCCCTATCTATATGCCTCGGTAAATATATTATATACATATAGTTTTCCCTCTTTTTTGGTAATAATGCAAAAAATATGTATATACTCACAACTTGCCAAAAATGTTCTGATGGGTTTTCTTAAGGTTGGCCAAGAGGTTTTCCCATTCCTCTTTTACAGTCTCAAGTGCAATATGCCCTAAGCCTACCTGGGCATGCATATAAAAAATGTGATCTACCACTAATAATTCAGGGATGGCATGTAAATCCTTTTCCTTCTTAACATGTCATTGCATCACTTTTATGTGTGGTAACAACTCAGCCTGTAACTCAGTTATTTGATCTTTTATCTTTTCCTCTTCTCTTCTCAATTCACTCCTTAACCCCTATATATGTTTAAACTTTGTCTACTACAATTTGAATGCATGGTATTCAGTTATCAATCTTTCTGCACTCTTTTGCAGATCTTTATCTAACTTCTTCAATTTCACATTAATCTCTGTAGTAAATGAATCTATTGTGCAAAGCTTCTTAAAAATAGTAAGTATATTTTGAATAATAATTTCTATTTCACTTACAGTTTCAGATAGTTTTACTTTATGAATCGCCACTACTTGGTTGATCTTTTCTATGATCTTGTATTGAATCTTTGTTTATGCTCTTTCCTCAATATTCTTCTTTGCACCAGTGGTAGGTGAATTGATGTTCTCAATAAGGATTGCAAGTTGGTTAATGATGGGATTATTCTCATTAATATTGACATCAAGGACAACTTGCATCAATATTTCTCTCACATCCTCTAGTACCTATTTGTTTTTACTTTCTTGCCTCAGCTTCTCTTGAGATTCATTTTGGGTGCAGAGTTCTCCATACCTCCTAAGAGATTCAGGGTCCAATTGTCTTGGGTCACATGCTAATCTAGCTAATCATTAAATTCTAATATTTAATCTAGCTAATCATTTTCTCAAGTAAAACATAATTATCAAGACAAATCTTGCCATTTCCAAAATTTCAATGTATCCTAAAAAGGTCTTTGCATGTACATTAATTCATATCCCCCACTTCTTCAAAAATATTTTCAAAACAATCTCATCCATTTATTTTATCAAGAAGATATTGAGCTTTCACATAATTCTATTTTTTTTGCAATTTAAAAATAAAATCCTTACTGTCTATTCATTTTCAAGATTTTCACCATAAAAACATCTTAAACCATAAAAATATTTTTGTACACTAATTACATAGTACTATTTGGAACTCTCTCATTGATCTAAACCTCTCAAAAAAATCTACTTCGTTCATCCCCAAGATCAATGATAAACATGTTGGAAACTGCAATTGAAGCAATTGTTGTATTTTCATTGATGTCAAACATTAACTGGTAAGACTGTTGTTATTTAAGAAAGTACTATATCTATTTGATTGTTGTGAAGGGGATAGAAAAGGTTGGTAACAATAGCACCTAAGGAAAGGTTGAGTTATCTTGATACTTCAATGAGTACTTGATTATGTGGCACAATGATAAGATAATGTATTGTTTATCTAAGTAAGAATGAAGACTAAATTGGTAGGCTTAACCAAGAAAAAGTGAAGAAATATAGTATATGATGAGTAAATTAAGTGTTGACTGAACATCAGTTAATTGCCGAGGAAGACAGTATTAGTCGAGGAAACAGTTTTTGAGGTGATTGAGCTTTCTAATGAAGACTAAGGAGTTGAACACTATATTGATCGAGTGTCAGTAATTTACATTTGAGGAAGAATTCAGATTTCCAGCCGACATAGTTGAATTCTTGGATTATGTAAAACATGTTGACTTTATTTATTGATTGTATGAAAGCATTTAATGCACTATAAAAAAATTTATTGTAAATTTATTAAGAGATTTGAGATATTTCTAGAAGGATAGATGAAGAACAGAAAGTTGGAAGGATTCGATGAATCTGACCTAACCCTAAGATCTACGAAGGAGATTAAGAAAAAAAAGATGGATTGACCTAATTGAGGAAGTATTAAGGAAACCTAAGCATGAGGTTGACAAAGGAGAGGATGTTGGAAGTGTTGTTGATGTTATTGATTGTATAAGCAGAGAAGGATGAAGGAGAAGTGTTGTGATTACTTGAATAGATTTCCGAGCAGATCAGTGATGGAGATGGAAAAGGTTCACAGTCAGTAAGCTAGCATATGTGTACAGAATTAGATTAGATATTTGCAAAGTGAGTTGTATGTTTTTCAGATCAATACTACTATTACTTTCTAACCATTGTATTAGTCAAAATCCTTTTAACAGGGGTTGACCTAACAATCATTTGTATAAATCCTTTGAATGAGGTTGCATTCTAATGGGATGTATGTAAGTCCTATAACAAGGTGCACTTTTAACAGAGTGTTTTAAATCCTTTAACTAGGTCACACCTGACAATGTGTTTGTAACCTTTAAAAGGGTTGGCTTTTCACCGAGCTCACTTTAATTAGAAGAGTGAAAATAATAGTAACATGTTACAAAGTGGTTTTTCTCAAATTGGGTTTCCATTATAAATCCTAGTGTTAATACTTGTGTGAATGTTTTGGTTTGAACATTTCTATGTTTTACAAGTTAGATACTATTGGATAAGTGGAATGCACTATTATATGTTTCTGTTATGCAATCAGTAATGAACAAGTAGTTGTTGGTTATTGGATATGATTAGTTGAAGAGTTTTAAAGTTTGTTTTATACATCTGGACTTGAGAACAACTGATTCACCCCCCCTCTCTATTGTTCTAAATCGTATTAACAATTGGTATCAGAGCTATTGGTGCTTATAGAGAACAAGTTTAAAGGTACTTTGAGAAAATGAATAGGATGTATAAGAAGGAGGTACCGAAGCTAAATAAGGAGAACTTCCCCGCATGGAAAAGATTGATGAAGTTGCATCTAGCCGATATTGGTGATTCTACAAAGTATTATGTTGAGCATGATTATGTCACACCTATAGCACCTCTGACTACTGAGGAGATGAGAGCTAAACAAGAGCACAACCAAGAAATGTTGGAGATTGCTTCTGCCCTAAGTTATCCAGAATTTGAAGACATCAAAGATTTCACTAATGCAAAGTAAATGTGGTACACTCTTGCAAACATCTATGGAGGTGACATAAATGTACTAAGAGAAAAAGTTGAGAGCTTAAGAGGTAAATTTGATGAAATTATAATGCAAGAAGGTGAGAATATTGAACAATATTGTGGTAGAATAAAAGAAGTTGTAAATGCTATTAGAGGAGAAAATGGAACTATTGATGATGAAACTGTAATTGGAAAAGTATTCAGAACTCTGCATCCTATTTATGCTATCAAAATTTCAGCAATTTAGGAATCTAGATGTAACCCTAAAAATGCTCTTACTTTGGAAAGTTTGGTTGGTAAGCTTACTGCTTTTGAACTTTCTAACTATGATAACTTCACTGTTGGTGATGTTGAATATGCTTTTAAGTCACAAATAGTTTTGAGTAAGTCAAAGAAGGAAAAAGAAAGATGCATTAATGAGAGTGAAAGTGAAAGTGAAAGTGACACATCTAATGAAGAACTTGAGGATCTAGAAGCTCTTATGGCTAGAAGACTGAAAAGGGGAAAAGTAAAGTATACAGGTAAACTCCATATTATATGTTTTTTATGTAATAAAGTTGGTCATATAGTTGCTAGATGTCCTGACAGGGATGATAATGATGAAGAAAGAGATAGAAAACATAAAGACAAAAGAGAAGATATAGGTTATCAAAGGTACAAGGATTACAAAGGAAAAGGTAAGAAATCCTGCTATAATGCCAAAGAAGAGACTGAGACTGATAGTGATGATTTTGAAATTGAGGTTGTCCATGTTGCAATGAAAGATGAGTCTGATGAGGATGAGAAAACTACATTGATATCTTATGTGAACAAAAATGATAAATGGATTATTGACAATGGTTGTTCACATCACATGACTAGTGACAAGAGTAAGTTTGATACCTTAGATCATTATAAAGGTAGAAGTGTGAAATTTGGTAATGATGCACCATGTCCTATTAGAGGTAAAGGATTGATTAAGCTGACTGATAAGATCACTTGTGAAAATTCTTATTGGGTTGAGGGTCTTAACTATAATCTATTGAATGTTGCATAGCTTAATAACATTGGCTACCAAGTGGAATTTCATCACAGGAAGGCCAAAATATTTGATGCCACTAGTGAACTGATTGGAAGTGGAGAACAGACAAGAGGTAATTTGTTCTATCTAGACCTATTTGAAGAAACATATATGATTGCACAACTTGATGATATTTGGTTATGGCATAAGCAACTATGTCATGTTAACTTTGATAATCTGGAAGAAATTAGTAAGAAGAAGAAAGTGAGAGGTCTATCTAGATTGAAGAAACCTGATAATGTAATGTGCAAAGAATGTTAGTTGGGTAAGATGACAAAGTCTAGTTTTAAGAGCAAGACTTTTACTTTCGAGAATACTTTAGATTTGGTTCATACTGACCTTTATGGACCTATGGGTGTACAAAGCTATTGTGGTGCTAGATATTTTATCTTGTTAGTCGATGATTATACCAGAATGATGCATGTAATTTTCTTAAAAGAAAAATATGATGCTTTTAAATTTTTTAAGTGGTATTTGGTTAAGGTTGAAAAGGAGACAGGTAGGAACTTGAAGTGTCTAAGATCTGACTAAGGTGGATAATTTATATCTAATTAATTTAATCTATTTTGCAATGATAGAGGGATCAAAAGATAGATGTCTGCATGAAGAACTCCTCCACATAACTGTATAGCAGAGAGAAGGAACAGATATATCTTAGATTATGCAAGAACATTAATGATTGAAAATAATGTTGCAAAAAAGTACTGGAAAGAAGCTGTAAGTACAACTATTTATACTCTTAACTGAGTATAGATAAAAAAAAGGTACAAATTTGACACCTTATGAGTTATGGCATGGGTATGAACCTAATGTAAAGTACTTTAGAATTTTTGGAAGGAAATGCTACATACTAAAGGACAATAGGAATGGGAAATTTGATGCTAAAAGTGATGAGGACATATTCCTAGGCTATTCCACAAAAAGTAAAGCTTATAAGTGTTTGAAATCTAACGCTAACAGAATTTTGGAAAGTGTGAATGTCAAAGTTGATGAGTATGCAAAGAAAAATGAAGCTGATAGCAAAAGAGAACAAAAAGATTATAGATCTTTTGTGTATATTGAGGAAGGAGAGGCAAGTGAAAAAATTTCATCTGATATCAAGTCTCAGGTAAGCAATGTTGAGCATCAGGAAAATAATGCCGAGAGAGAAGAAGAACATTCAGAGCGACAAGAGGAAGTTGCCGAGTATCAGGAAGAGGTTGCCAAGCATTCAGAAGCTAAATCTTACAATCTTGTTGGTGAACCTGAAGAACAAGATGAAAGGAGAAAAAAACCTATTTTAACACAATATGTAAGTAGAAATCACAAGCCTGAACAGATTATTGGAGACAAAGATACTAGAGTTCTAACCAGGAGCAAGACAATAGATCCAACATGTTTACTATGTGAATTTGAGCCTAAGACAATAAGGGAGGCATTAGAAAATGAAGATTGGATACAAGCAATGAATGAGGAGATAGACCAGATAGAGAAGAATGATACCTAGACTCTAGTGCCGAGACCAGAAAATAAAAATGTCATTGGAACAAAGTGGGTGTTCCAAAACAAGCTGAATGAGAATGGTCAAATCAAAAGAAACAAAGCTAGGTTGGTATGCAAAGGTTATGCACAAGAAGAAGGAATAGATTATGGGGAGACATTTTCCCCTGTAGCTAGATTGGAAGGAGTAAGAACCTTACTTGCATATGCTTCCTACAAAGATTTTAAGGTATACCAAATGTATGTTAAGTCTGCATTTTTAAATGGTATATTAGAAGAAGTGTACATTAAACAACCAAAATGATTTGTTGATCCAAAAAAAAAGACACATGGTTTGCAAACTGAATAAAACATTGTATGGACTTAAGCAAGCTCCCAGAGCATGGTATGAGAGACTGCACAACTACCTGATACAAATTGGATTCTCAAGGACAAATGACACAAGCAATCTGTACATGAAAGATGAAGAAGGTAAAGGAATCTTGTTAGCTAAGATTTTTGTAGATGATATTATATTTGGTGGACAAAATGCCTTGTGTAAGAAATTTTCAAATGAAATGCAAACTGAATTTGAAATGAGTACATTTGGGGAGATCAAATTTTTTGTTGGTTTACAAGTATATCAAATGGAGAAATGAATTTTCATCACCCAGTCTAAATATGTTCATGAGATACTGAAAACCTTTGGTATGGAAGATTCAAGGCCAGTAAGTACTCCCACGGCCACTGGACA
Source organism: Chamaecyparis obtusa (assembly GCA_027943335.1). Classification (NCBI taxonomy): domain Eukaryota; kingdom Viridiplantae; phylum Streptophyta; class Pinopsida; order Cupressales; family Cupressaceae; genus Chamaecyparis; species Chamaecyparis obtusa. The sequence goes on from BSBK01003984.1 coordinate 1,216,183, forward strand.
AAAGTTGTCTAAAAATGATGATGCTACAGAAGTAAACCAGACTTATTATAGATTCATGATTGGAAAGCTACAGTATGTTGTACATAGCATACTAGATATTGCTTTAGCTATTGGGATGATGGCAAGATTCTCTTCCGATCCTAAGGAAACTCACATGATGGCTATCAAAAGGATAATGAGATATTTGAAAGGGACTGCTGACTATGGATTGTACTACAAGAAGCATGAAAAGTTTGAACTGAGAGTGTATACTAATGCTAATTGGGAAGGAAATGTGGATGGTAGAAAGAGTAGTAGTGGTGGAGCTTTCTTTCTTGGATAGAGATTAGTTTCCTGGACAAGAAAGAAACAAAATTGCATTTTCCAATCTACTGCTGAAGCTGAGTATGTGGCTGCAGCAGTGAACTATTCAAATTTGGTATGGATAAAGCAGTTGTTGGTAGGCATGAAAGAAGAGATCACTGAACTAGTTGTCATCTTCTATGACAACACAAGTGCTATCAACATCTCTAAGAATCCAGTGATGCACATAAAGACCAAACACATCGCAATCAAGTATCATTACTTGAGGGAACTGCTACAAGATAAAGAGGTCCGAATGGAATATGTGAATACAAAGGAACAAATAGCAGACATATTCACTAAAGCTTTACCTAAAGAAGTTCATGAATATCCGAGAGGTCAATTAGGGGGTTCTTCCCCTAACTGAGGCTTCCAAGTCAAGCTAGGAGCATTGCATCAAATGTGCTGCAAAGAGTATCTAACAAGTTGATGCAGAGATAGGTCACACTTTAAGAGCAACCTAGAGTTGTGAAAAGTATAGCAAAGACAAGAATCAGTCATAAGAAAAGGTGATAGAGGGAGAAATATTGTTACTAAACTAAAAGATGATATCTACATCTGCAAGATGTATGTTTTAGTTGCTACTTTGGCATTTTTGTCAAAGAGGGAGATGATCACAGATGAATACATGTGATGAGATTTCATGGAAGATCAAGTAAGAGGGAGAAATTCAATGGACGATCATACAAGCATGGCTAATTGATTCTATATCAGAATGAAGCTAAGGATATTATAAATATTTCTAATGGATAGATAAGTTTTGGATTGGTTGGTGATTCATGTGATATTCATATGGTGTTGCCATCAATACCAAAGAGGGAGATTGTTGGAAACTGCAATTGAAGCAATTTTTGTATTGTCATTGATGTCAAACCTTACCTGGTAATATTGTTGCTATTTAAGAAATTAATATATCTATTTGATTGTTGTGAAGGGGATAGGAAAGGTTGGTAACAATAGCACCTAAGGAAATGTTGAGTTATCTTGATACTTCAATGAGTACTTGATTATGTGGCACAATGATAAGATAATGTATTGTTTATCTAAGTAAGAATGAAGACTAAACCGATAGGATTAACTGAGAAAAAGTGAAGAAATCTAGTATATGCCGAGTAAATTCAATGTTGATCAAACATCATTTAATTGCTGAGGAAGACAGTATTAGTCGTGGAAATAGTTTTTGAGGTGATCGAGCTTTCTAATGAAGACTGAGGAGTTGAACACTATATTGACCGAGCATCAGTAATTTACATTTGAGAAAGAATTCAGATTTCCAGCTGACATACTTGAATTCTTGGATTATGTAAAATGTGTTGACTTTATTTATTAATTGTACAAAAGCATTTAATGCATTGTAAAACATTTTATTGTAAATCTATTAAGAGATTTGAGATATTTCTAGAAGGATAGATGAAGAACATAAAGTTAGAAGGATTCGATGAATCTGACCTAACCCTAAGATCTACAAAGGAGTTTAAGCGGAAAAAGATGTATTGACCTAATTGAGGAAGTATTAAGGAAACCTAAGCATGAGGTTGATAGAGGAGAGGATGCTAGAAGTGTTGTTGATGTTATTGAATGTATAAGCAGAGAAGGCTGAAGGAGAAGTGTTTTGATTGCTTGAAGAGATTTCTGAGCAGATCAGTGATGGAGATGGTAAAGGTTCACAATCAGTAAGCTAGCATATGTGTATGAAATTGGATCTAATATTTGCAAAGTGAGTTATATGTTTTTCAAATCAATACTACTATTACTTTCTAACCATTGTATCAGTCAAAATCCTTTTAATGGAGGTTGACCTAACAGTCATTTGTATAAATCCTTTGAACAAGGTTGCATTCTAATGGGATGTATGTAATTTGTATAACAAGGTGCACTTTTAACAGAGTGGTTTAAATCCTTTAACTAGGTCCCACCTGACAGTGTGTTTGTAACCTTTAACAGGGTTAACTTTTCACCGAGCTCACTTTAGAAGAGTGAAAATAATAGTAACATGTTACAAAGTGGTTTTTCCCAAATTAGGTTTCCATTATAAATCCTGGCGTTAATACTTGTGTGAATGTTTTGGTTTGAACATTTATGTGTTTTACAAGTTAGATACTATTGGATAAGTGGACTGCACTGTTATATGTTTCTATTATGCAATCAATAATGATAGAGTAGCTGTTGGTGATTGGATCTGATTAGTTGAAGAGTTTTAAATTTTGTTTTATACATCTGGACCTAAGAACAACTAATTCACCCCCCTTCTTTTTTGTTCTAAATCATATTAACAATACATTGATCAATCCTCCATCAAATTTAGAAATAGCCCCTCTATGAGCTATTTTTCATATACCTCAATAATGTAAGGTTATACCCCTAATGAGAGCTATAATGCATTCTTTGTCTCTTATAAAAAATCTTGAGCATATCTATGCTCTTAGTGGGGAACAAGAGGGTTTTTAGAGATTATTTGATACTTTCATCATTGTTAGAGTTGTTTTTTACATTAAAAGTAGCAAAAATAGGGTGTTGACCTTATTACAAAACAATCCAGAGGCAAAAAAAGACTGACAAACTATTAATAGAGAATAGAAAATCTTAATAACCATTTTAATATCATAATTTTTTAAAAATGAAAACATCCAAAAGCATAACATAGAACATAAATAAAATGAAAAAAAAGCCAACAATAGAGGGTTGTCCAAAGAGTCAGTCCCTAGTCTAACCCTCCTGCCAGGTATCACTAACCTGACCTATACAAGATGCAAGTTGACAATGGAAAATTAGATGAAAGTTTGAACTTATTTCTTTTAAGTGTTTCACTTGGATTTCATTCTTTCTTGGTCATAAATTTAATACATCCAATGGGATTCCAATCCCTAACTACTAATTGCTTATATTTTTATGTAAATTTTTAGGTTTTAAATTACAATTTGGTATGTGTATCTCCTTTTTCAGCATCTACATTATTCTTTGGTGTGAAATGCATATATTTGAAACATAAATAAAGGAATGCATTTTTTTATATATTTAAATTAAATATTTTTCATCATTATAAAAAATAACAAACATGACACTTTTCTTATAAAAGAAACTATGTTATCATTATAGTAATTTTAATGTTAGTTTTACAAAAAAATTTAATGTTAATCAAGACTACTTTTATATTTAATAAAATAAATGTGTTCCAATCTTTTATTTCAAATATTGTTTTTAATATTAAAAGAAGTAGGAATATGGATGAAAATTTTTCACTCTGCAACTTGGTGGAAGTCTGATCTCTCAGTTTTCACGTCATTGCTGACGTGGGTGGAGGGCCCCATGGATCCTCCGTACTGCTCCTGTGGCGGATTCATTTTTGGGTGGCATTGTGCTATTCTCTCATTCCTCATGTTAGGGTTTGTTGTGGTTTTTCTTTGCTTTTTGTTGTTTTGTGTTTCTTGTTCGTGTGTTCTTTTCTTTTTCCTTCCACCTCCCACCATTATTTCCTGTTGGGCTTTGGCTCTGTTGCACATGTGTTCTTTTAATTACCTCTATTTGTTTGAGATGAAGGCCATCTAATAGGAGATTCTCTATCGACCTCCGAAGATTTGTTCTGATGGCCGTAGAGGGAATTATTGATGGAAATGATAAGAAAAATAATGATCAAGTATCTAATGAAGGAATGAAGGATGGTAGTGGAGGTTTTAGTCAACCTTCATATAGAGCAGTGGTGGCAGAAGAAACGGTTCTTCCTGAGACAACGCAATTTGAGATTGTTAGAAAAAATGGAGGAGGGTATGCCGGAGCCAATGGAAATAGACCTGGAGGAGAACCCAGCACTGCACTTGTAGTGGGAGCTAGAGGAGAGAAAGAAGGTAGAGAGGAAGGTAAGAATCTGATGCTTGGTGCTAAGATTCTTGAACTCTCCTTGAATGCAAATATGGTAACTGCTATCAAAACTGAACAATCCCATTTAAAGAATATTGCAATTTTTTTTGTGTGCATAGATTTAAAGTTTTTTTTGGCTAGGAAATTTCTTGATGACTGGATAGGTAATGTGTGGGGTCAAAAACTTGGCATTAGAGTTGGTTTTTGTAGAATGATATAGAGAGGATTGTTTGTCATTTTAAAAAAAATCACACTATGCAGGAAAAAGTTTTAAACAAAGGTTATTGGAGTGTAGGGAAAACTATGTTTAGGGCCCTCCCTTGGTCACCCAATTGCAAAACTAAGAAGGTCCTCACCCATTCATCTTCGGTCTGGGTTGAACTTAGGAATGTTCAGCCAAAATTTTGGCATTTTATCCCCCATTTACTCAAGCCGCTTGACTCTATGCTTCAAGTAGAACAAGCCAAAGTTACGCTCCCACATCTTAATGCCTGTTCCCTTGTCATTCTTAATCCCGACATTATTTTTCCTAATGAAATTTCTCTAGACATTGAAGGTGATAAATGGAATTGGTCTATTGTAAGATTAAGAGACATTGGGGCTTGTTTCCATTGCAAATTGAATGACCACAATAGGAAAGATTGCCCTTCCTTAAAAAATATTTCTAAAAATTTCTCTAATAACCACAATAAAGAGATCAATTCCCCATCCAAAACCAAAGATACTAGTAAATCTGATACTATTAGTGGTATCCCTGATAATAGAGACATCGTTGACAACTCTGGTATTCCCGGTGAGAACAATAGTGTACCTCTTAGAACCAATGAAACCCTCGACACCTCATTGGACAAGTTTGTCTCTTTATCCAATCCTCTCTTTGAAGATGACTTTGAGATTGTTGCTGTTATTTCTAATCATGTACCCGATGAGCCTGTTGCTTGTTAGCCCCATTATATCCATGTTCCCAAAGAAAAAGTCAATGAAGATGACTTGCCCTACCCCAATGCCCAACAAATAGCTCTAGCCACTATAAAAAATAAGAATAACAATAAGAATAGTTCTCTTGAGAGTAGGGCCGAACAATAGTAGTTGATTGAGAGGACAAATCCTTGCCCTGGCACCAAGCCTCCTGATAAAGGCCAGAAAGGTGGAGAGGGGGTGATTGTGAATTATAATTGAATGGGTGATGAGTATCTCACCATGGAAGAGAGCCCCTCCCCTTCTTCTTGTAGTGATCCAGGAGGAGATGAGGATGCGTTTGTAGAAGTTATCTCAAAAAGGAAAAAAAAAAAGAAAAACATATGAAAGAAGTAGTAGCATTAAAAATAATGATAAAAATAATAAGGTGAAAATAATTGAGCTACCTGAATCTTTTAACAGGTTATGTAAGAATTCCAACCCCCCCAAATCTTCATGATGATGCATATACATAGTTGGAATGTCAGGGCTTTGGAAATGCCTGATAGGAAATATATGGTTAGGTGTTGGTGTAATAAGGTCTGCAAGAAAGATATTATTTGTTTATAGGAAATTAAGGTTACTGGTTATAAAGCTCATAACACCTTAAAATTTATTTGGAATCAAGCAAATTGTATTTACTCTTATCACACTAGGGGTAAAGGAGGGGTTGCTATCTTGATAGGAAGTAAATGGGCTAATAAGTTTATTGATAAAGGTACTTCCCCCTGTCAGAGAGCTATATGGGCTAAATTTAAGTTGCAGGATCAGGAGATTGGAGTCTGCAACATCTATGCCTCCAATGATTATAGGGAAAGAGCTACCTCATGGGACTGGCTTGCCAGTAACCTACCTCACATAAAATGGATTTTCATTGGTGATTTCAATATGATTGAAAATAATCAGGATAAAAGTGGTGGCAAAAAACATGAGTGGAAAGGTAATGAATTCTTCTTCTGGTCTAAATTTAAAAGGAGATTTCAGGTCAGCGACCCTTTGGAAAACATGAAAAATGAATATAAGAATATTTGGTTTTCATGGTGTAACAATCAGTCCTTCAGAAGTAGAGTCTACTATAGATTGGATAGGATATACTTCAATAATAATTTATGGATGGAACTAATTTATCAGCTAGGCCAAAACCCTATTGAGGTTAAACCCATTAGCATGTCTGATCACTCCCCTATTCATGGATGTATCTCTTTCAAAACTCACCATTCTCAGCCCTATGGGAACAGAAGGCAAACCCCCTTCAAACTTAACACTTCCCTACTAGATGATGAGGATTCTCTCTAGGCTATCAGGACTGCTACTGCTCTATCCAAATTCTGCAATTCCAATCTCTCTACTAGAGAAAAGTGGAACTCTTTGGTGGACACTTGGAAAAGTATGTTTCAACTTATTGGGGTGAAGAGTAAGTTGGATAGGAACCAGGAGGAGAATTTCTACCAAAGTAGACTCAATAGTATTGAAATCCAGCTTCAAGAATTAGGGAAAGATCAGATGTTGGAGCAATCACTCATAGAGACTAAAGCTAGACTCAGAAAGATTCAGAACTATAAAATTCAAGGGCAAAAAGTGAGATCCAAGGCAAGATGGATCAAAGAGGGAGACAAAGGATCAAAATAATTCTTTAATTTGATTAGAGCCAAACATACCAGAGAAGAGATTATGGGTATTCAGTTTGAAGGAGGAGTGACTAAAAATAATCAAGAAACTTTGAGTGTTTTTACAGAGTATTATAAACAGTTGTTTTCTTTCGAATATAAAGAAGAAAATGTTAAAGCCATGGAAATGTGCATCCAGCTTATCCCCAGGAAAGTATCTCAAGAACATGCTAAAACCTTGGAGAAGGATATCAGAATTGAGGAGATTGAGGAAGCCATTTGAGACTTAGCTAATGATAAATCTTTGGGAATTGATGGATTGTCGGCTGAGTTCTACAAAAAAAATAAGGAATGGATTTCTAGTGAACTTCTAGAAGTGTATGAAGAGGCTTTCGAAGCTAGTTCCTTAGGAGATAACACAAACAAAGGACTCATCAAACTCCTACCTAAGGATGGAGATAAATCATAGGTGAAAAATTGGAGACCCATCACACTATTAAATATCTCATATAAAATTATTGCTAAAATCCTTGCTAAGAGAATTAGGGATATACTCAAAGATGTGGTATCAATGACACAAACTGGCTTCATAAAAGGTAGATATATCCTAGATAACCTCATTACCAGCTGGGAGGCTATGAACTAGGCTAAAATTGACAAGTAGAATGTAGCAATGGTGTTGTTAGATTTTGAAAAAGCTTATGATAGAATTGAGTGGGCTTTTGTGGTGAACATGCTAGAAGCTTTTGGATTCCCTAAAGTATTCTATAAATCGGTTAACATTCTATTTAAAGACTCTTCTACTATTATTGATGCTAATGGTGAACTATCAAAGTGTATCCCCCTGGGAAGGTCTATCAGGTAGGGATGCCCACTTACACCAGCTTTATATGTCATTACTTCTGATGCCCTCTCTTTCATTCTCAAGGCTCCTATTCTTGGAGATCTAGTTAAAGGAATTTGTCTTCCAAATGAAGAGAACCTACTCATTGAGCAATTTTCTGATGACACTGCTCTTTTCCTGGAGATGGAAGAAGAAAATTTTGACAATGTCATCGATAGGCTTCAATTTTTTTGTTTAGCCTCAGGAGCCAAAATTGCACTCCTTAAATCCATTATTCTTGGTTGGTCAGATAGTCCCCCAGGTTGGCTTCATAGTAGAGAATGGAAGTGGTCAGGGCCCTCCACCATTATAAGATACTTGGGGATCCCCTTTTCTACCAATCCTTCCATTAAAGACATGTGGGAATGGATTTATAAAAAAATTGAGAACAAACACACTAAATGGCAGTCTCACATGCTATCACTGGAAGGTAGAGTGTAGATTGTCTTGAAGGTACTTTCCTCTCATGTAGTTTACTATGCTTCTACTTGGGTGATGGAAAATAACCAAATCAATAAGTTGGAAAGGATCTTGAGAAACTTTCTTTGGTCAGATGGTCTTGGTAATAGGAAAAGGCACTGTGTTAAGTGGGAATGGTGTTGTTCTCCTAAAAAATTGGGTGGCCTAGGTCTAAGAGATCTTAAAGCTCAAGGATATGCATTGGCTACTAAATGGACCCTCAAGGCCATGAAAGGAAATGAACCTTGGAAAGTCTTAGTTAGAAATAACATTGAAAGAGCCACTATAAAAAAAGGTAGGAAGTAGAGGGATGTTCCCATAATGGATCTTATCATGGGGGATTTTGAGATTCAAGTTGCTGGCTCCAGGGCTTTTCAAACCATTTGGAAGGCTTGGTGCTAGGTCAAACCATTTTTGTGCTCTAGAACTGCTATTGGTAAGAGCCCATACTATGTTGTAGTGGATAGATCTATTTGGTGGGGGGTCTATTTGAATGACAAACCTTTGGCTTTAACCCAATGTTGCTCAGCCCAAAAGTGGCATCAAAAAGGGATAACTCTCATTCAGGATGTTATGGTTGACAAGCAGCTGGCCCCTTGGGAGGTACTAAAAGAGAAATTTAATATACCTAAATCTTAGAAGAAAATATAAACTCTTATTTCTAAGGTAGTTGGTAAGTTTTTTCTGGGTAAAATTTTGAGAATAGAGCAAGTGTTTGATTTCATAAAGTGGAATGATGGCAATAACTTGAAGAACTTTTCATGTAAACAAATTTATAACATGCTTAAGGGGGAGAATGGTATTGTACTCAGAATTAACTATAGTTGGAAGATAGATTGGTCTTCTACTAGATGGCTGTTCATGTTTGACTTTTTTTGGCATGCTAATGTGGAACCCAAAATCCTCTGTTTTCATTGGTTGCTTCTGTTAAAAAAGTTAGCTGTTGGTTATTTTCTGTCTCAAAATGGCCCTCAGGTTGTTCACTATTCTTTGTGTAATTGCATTGAAACTTATGAGCATTTGTTCTTTGAATGTAAGTTTTCCAAGAAATTGTGGGCCAGGTTCTTAGGTAACCCTGTTGTCTGGAACTATCCTAATTCCTTCTCTTGGGTTGAAATTATTATGGACTTTGTTTTTGAGTTTGATTTTAAGTTGAATTCCTTTTGGTTTTCTCTAACATTAGTTGTTTTATGGACCATTTGGAGGATGAGGAATGAAGAGATCTTTCAAAATAGGAATCGTGATCTTACTAAGTTTTTCATTAAATTCACACATATGTCTATTACTTCTCAAGTTGCAGCTATGATAGAAATCTCAGAAGAAAGATTCCAAGCTTTGATGAAGGAAGGAGAAATGATTATTTTCAAAAGAGATGTACAATCTGCCTCTCTGGTGGACATACCATAGGAGCCAACCAGGGCAGCTATGACAGAAGGTACACTGATGGAGAATAGCTGGAGGACTCTTGAAGAAGGAAGCAGGAATGAAGAATAGTAGGAAATAGTCCACAATGAGTGGGAAAATAAAAATGTGAATGACAATTGGAATTCTCTGAATCAAAGGAACAGTGAAAGCGGATGGGAAAGTGACACTATCAGGAACAACACCAGTGGATGGGATGATTAGTAGCAGTTTTCCAGTCTCTAATTTTTGAGATGCATACATTATACTTGTAAAGCGGGTTCCTTTTTGGTATGATGCCATTATTATGGCCTTATGTACATATTATGTCCTACTAAGGTGCTCTTAGTAGTAACTAAGCTCTTGTGATTGTTCTTATCAGTTATTTTGTAATTTCTCAGGGTATGTGTAGGATCATGGTATACCAAACTATGGCCTTAAGTGGCAATGAAAAATTAGAATCAAGGTTAGTCAACTTGACGTAAAAGGTTGAACATCTTATGAACCTTATGTGAAAAATTTGTAAGAATAGAATATGTAGGAAATTGAATGTAGTTTCTAAACTACTAGCCCTTGTTTGGAATTTTTTTTGTCTAATTGTTCAAAATTTTAGATTTCAATGCAGTACCACAAAAATTTCAAGGAAAAGATAAAAAGTATGTGTATGTCTCACCACCTTAATCACAATCAAATGATGATATATTTTCCCAAGATTCTAGATATAAGTAGTAGACTCATGCCCAGATGTGACACATATTTTTTTGTAATTTTTGGTTAAATAAATAATTAATTATGAATTTTTTGCTACAACTTTTTTAGAATAAAAAAACTCTCGTGTTTGACCACCTTAACTAATTCAAAATTTTACCAAATTCAAAACTTTTTTTTTCTTATAGTAGCCGAAGCATAGAATGTGACACATGTTTCGGATTTCAAAAAGGTTAAACGGTTTGAAAGTTATAGTTGTTTTTCAATCAGTATGTCAATTACGACTTTAAAGATAACTCAATTGAAAAATAACTAATAATTACTTACAGAACTCAAAATTTGACAGCAATTATATTGATGGAAAGCTAATAATGTCTTTAAGAAACCCTTCTTGTTTCATCAATTTTGGGTGAAAAAATAGTCAGCTACATGGTCGAAGTCTCCGTATCTAAAACTATCTCTTGAAACACACCTAAAGGGTTGACCACCCACATTGGGAAATACTGAAGCAAATACCAAGCCTAATAAGATATTCAATAATATCGAATATCTGATATTTTTGGATATCCAAAAAAACCCACCTATTTTGAATTTTCAATTGACCCGCTTTTCCCAAATTCAAGTTTCAAAAAACATGTATTTTTTTAATAGTAATATTAATTGTCTTATAAATTAAGTTGTATTCTTTTTATGTTAATATTAATTCAAGTTTGATATTAAATTATATTTTTGTTATGTTAATATTAATTTCATTGTAAATATTAATATTAGATAATAATAGAATAGCATAAATATTATAATATAAATTTTAATATTAGTACGTATTATATTATAAATGATATACAAAATGATTTCAAAAAAATACCTGCATAGTTGATTTGAGGACAGATAGTTTCAACCCAAATCCTCTTGAAAATATCCACCATGGGATTTTTCTACAGACTCCTTGTAATTTCGTCACTTTGACTCTACTTAAGTATATGTCAATCGATTTCCCCTCAATTGAATACAATCAATTAATTTTTTAACTCTTGAAAGGAAATTTCACACAGTTGAAGAACCACCGTACACTCATCATCTGTTCTAGAAATTATAGTGGCATAAAAATTGATGTAAGAACATTTAAGGTACATTATCTATAGAAAGGTATATGAAAAGTTTAAATATACATTAAAAAGTGGAGGTGAAGACTCTAGATGTGTGTGAGTGAGAGAAAGGTCATGACGACTTCCTAGGGGTCCTAATGCATGATAAGGGGTACTAGGACCCTAGGAAGTCCTCATGACCCCATTCGACACATTAGAATCCTCAAGTGTGTCCTAAGGGGTTCTATGACCCCTTAGGACACACTTGAGCATTCAAATGTGTCGAAAGGGGTCATGAGGACTTCCTAGAGGTCCTAGTACACCTTATCATGCGTTAGGACCCCTATGAAGTCCTCATGACCCCATTTGACACATTAGAACCCTCAAGTGTGTCCTAAGGGGTCCTATGACCCCTTAGGACACACTTGAGCATTCAAATGTGTTGATAGGGGTCACGAGGACTTCCTAGGGGTCCTAATACACCTTATCATGTGTTAGGATCCCTATGAAGTCCCCATGACCCCATTCGACACACTAGAACCCTCAAATGTGTCCTACAAATCCTTAGGACACACTTGAGCATTCAAATGTGTTGAAAGGGCTCATGAAGACTTCCTAGGGGTCCTGGTACACCTTATCACATGTTAGGACCCTTAGGAAGTCCTCATGACCCCTTTTGACACATTAGAACCCTCAAGTGTGTCCTAAGGGGTTCTATGACCTTGTAGGACACACTTGAGGGTTTTAATGTGTCGAAAGGGGTCATGAGGACTTCCTAGGGGTCCTAGTACACCTTATCACATGTTAGGACCCCTAGGAAGTCCTCATGACCCCATTCGACACATTAGAACCCTCAAGTGTGTCCTAAGGGGTCCTACGACCCCTTACAACACACTTGAGAATTCAAATGTATCGAAAGGGGTCATGAGGACTTCCTAGGGGTCCTAGTATGCCTTATCACACGTTAGGACCCCTATGAAGTCCCCATTGTAATACCCCAAAAATGGGCTATAAGTTCATTAACCTCCTACATCGACAATTCGAATAAAATCGACATCAAAGTCCTAACCTAAGGCACATCTAAACATCATCAAATCTAATTGATTATCTTAAATTTTGCATCAGGGAATATTCCTAGTAATATTCCTAATTATCTTAATTATCTTTAATTTAATGATTATTTGGCGATAAATCACATTTATCCTAAAAATTTGATTAATTGAATATTTTCATATTTAATTAATTAGATTTAATATTTGCCACTTAATTATGTAATTAAATTTAATTCTATCTATTATTAATTGTATTATTTAATTTTGACAATAAATCAAAATTCCTATCTTTAATTGATTAAATTCTTATTTAATTAATTAAAGCATGTTGTCATTATTTAATAATATAATTTTTAATAAAAGTTTGAATAAATAGTTAATTAACCCATAAATTAATTATTTATTTTCAAAAATCAGTTGAGTTGAGGATAAATCACTTTATTTATTTATTTAATTCTTAATTATTATGCATATTCAAAAGAAACAGTTAAACTCCAAATCAGAAAATCAATGCAAGTTATTGACTTTTTGGAACTCAACATCCTTTTGGAGTTCAAAAAGCTGATCTAAACTCTAATTTGAGTTAAAAAGCTGTTTTTGCATGTTTTTGCATGATTTTGAGAATTAACTATCTTTTATGATCAGATAACTCAAAAATCAAGATGAGTTAATTTGAGTGATTTATGGCTTTTATTCATGCACCTCCAAAGCCCTGGATTTCTATAAATTAAGGCTTTAGCTCTTCACAAATCATCTCATATTTTGCACAATCACGCTGGAGAATTGGAATTGAAGAATCAAAGCTCTTGCGAATTGACATCTTTGTGAGATCAATCTTATTTTTGCATTCATATTACATATCATTGTTAGATTCATAGCATATCAGTTTTCAATAGCATTCATATCATATCAGTTTTTATCATTCTTATTGCATAGAAAATATCAAAAATATAGATTAATTGCATTTATTATATATCTAGAATTGCATTCAAATCCTTCATTTAGGTGTCGTCTAGGTCACTGATCTCGATTACAATCTGAGAACATTAATCTCGCACCTATTAGAAGGCAGTAAATCGCTTGGTTAGATAGCTTTCAATTTTGCACGATTTTGATTATCACTAACCTCTAATGTTTTACTGAGTGTTGTGTCTACAGATCAGGTACAATTTTCACACACACATTTCTGGCGCCCAGCGTGGGGCAACCCACCTTTGCATGCTGGTTTTGATTTTTTTGGGAGCTAAAACCCCAAAGTTTCAAAAATTTAATTTTATCTCCCAAACGGCTTAGAATTTTGGTCTGAAATTTTTTTTTTAAGTTGGTGACATGTCATGGAAGCTACAGTAAAACATTTAAAATTTTTTGAGATGTTTTGAATTTTTAATAATTTTTTCTTGAAATTCTGGAAAAAATTAATATCTGACGCAAATCAGCATATTTTTCAAAAAAATTTATATTTTCGGAAAGCTCTTTAAATTATACAGGGGGTCCATTCTTTGTATTTTAAATTTGGACTTGATATCATAGCTCAAATAGTCAATTTACAAAAACTGGTCTGTTTTGATAAAATGGGTCTCTAGGGCACAAATAAAGAGGTTTTTCTAAAATTTTTGCATTTTTGGAAAGCTCTCTGTTTTTTAGTAGGGGTCTCTATTTTGAATTTCTATTTTTGTGGCCAAAATCATATCAAAAAAATTAGATCTTGTTGACTAGGTCAAATGCAGCAAAAAAAATAAAGTTTTGTGATGGGTATGCACTTATTTTTTTTACATGGTTCAATGAATGATATGAGTTGTCATTTGGGTTGATTGCTGGTTATTATTACTGATAATAATTGATTTTTAGAGCTAACCCTATGGTTTTCATAAGTTGAATATATTTTGCATATCTTGTTTGCTTGTTTGCTTGTTGGAGAGTTCGTCACTTGCTTGCATGGAAAAGCTCAACAAAAATTGCTAAAAATCAAGTAAAATCTACTAAGCGCATTGCAAGGATCCCAGGTATTCTCCTTCATCTAATAATATTTTGATTTGGGACTTAAAATAAATCTCTTATGTGTCAAGCTTGTGTGCATCTTTTCATGCTTTTGATCTATTTCTACACACTTGCATAATTGATACTAGGTTGTGAACCCTTAAGGATTCATTAAGTAGTCTTAGAATACTTGTGATTGATCTTGATTGCTATCTTGGGTTATTAGACTCGCTAATCCGCCGGCCCCTCATTTCCGCCCCGTGGTTGCAATCTCAGCGCCATAAAGGGGAGGGGTCAACAGGACAGAAGCGTTAAATGTTCCACTTGGCAACCCTTTTGTGCTTTTAGGAACTCCCTTGTTTTCTAAGTTGTGGACTCATTTTTAGCTTGTGTGAGGTGTTAAGTGTTCCACCTTGTGGACTCATCTCATATTCGCTTTAAACGTTAAGTGTTCCTCTTTCTACTTTTTGGATACTTTTGGTAGATTTGCTTTCGGAACATACATCTGTGCTCACATAGTAATTAGGCCCTATGAACACTATTTGTGATTCTTGAGAGATTGGATTCCTAGCAAAATCCTTCTTGACAATAGAATCCTTGTAGGTAGGGAGGATACTTAGTGCGTTTCACATTCAACTTAGTTAGTGAGTCTTCTCTTATTGATCGACACATTCTCTCTCCGGAGAGGTTGATAGATCATGTGGGGTTGATATCACAAGCTTTGGTGAATCAAAATTGGCTAGTGCGTCTTCTCTTATTGATTGATACATTCTCTCCCCGGAGAGGTTGATAGATCACGTGGAGTTGATATCACAGACCTTGGTGGAACAAAACTTTGTCTTAGCGTGTCGGATTAATCTGCTTGCTTTGTTTGGGTTAAAAGTGAAGAGGTGTCAAAACCTTGAATCTGGAGCCAAGTCCCCTTGTGGTATACTATTGTGAGTCATCTTTAGAGAGGGTTAACCGTAGCGGACAATCCCTTCACAGGGCAAACTGCGTTGACGGAACCTCAAGCGGTAATAGCCATTTTCGCCATGGTAGTGACAGCCGCTATATAAATGTCCTTGTGGAAGAAATCTCCACGGGTATGGTTCATTGTTGGGTTGTCAGATCTCCCTAGCAGCTCTTGAAGATTAAGTTCTCGGACTGTGTCAAAACCCTGGTGCGCCAGGATTGGATTTCACCCCTTTGAATCATAAAAGTTGCAGAGTCAAACCATTACTAAAAACCCTAGAGAGGCCAATTTTTCACTTTCAGGTATATGTGCGTTATTGCAAAACTTTTCAGAACATACACAATTAGTACTCTCAGGGATTAGCACAATTTGGTCACTTGATTGTTCATGCGCAAGGTTGCTTTTGCCCTTGTTCATTATTTTCAGACGTGCTTGGAATCACTTGCTTGCTATTCTGCGTGCTTATTTATCTACTTGGCTATTAAAAACAATCAAATCTGGTATAACCTTCAAAATCTGGACAGTACAATTTGCAAACAATCCAAAACTGAAGACCTTACATTTTGCAAAAATTGACGTAAAATCTTTTCTGGAGTCAAAAGTCATTTCAGGAAGTCAAAAGTCATACGAGTTTTGTCAAGTGTCATTTCAGTATTGCCCATCTGTTATATGATTGAGAACCCAGTGTCGTGTGAGTCTGCAGGGTGTCGTTTGGAAAAATTTGAGAGAGTTGTCAGAAATTGTCAAATTGCAAGATATCCAATGTTTCCAGCCTAGTTCCAAAATCTGTCAAAAATATCATTGCGTCAAGAACAGATCAGTAGCTATTGAGAATTAGTACACATGTCTCAAAGAATCAGTACACATGAGGAAGAAATTATGATCGCCGCTATAATGAAACAGATACATGCTATGCAAGTCCAGCTTGACAAACTTGAGAAAGAGAAGGAATCTAAAAAGTTCTCCATGGAATCTTTATACTCTTTTCCATTTGATAAAGACTTGTACATGTCACCATGCCCCTGGAAAAAAATTGAGCAATATGATACCTCTTCCACGGAGAGTGACACATCTAGCTTTGAAGACTATGATGACTATGATGACAGAAAATGTAATGATACCTATGACACCTCTGTTCCTAAGAGTCCTCCTCATCGTTCATTCCTGCTTACTACAAATGGGCCATCACATTGGATAGATCAGGAGAGTGATCCATATGATTTTGATTATCAAAGAGACTTTGATGATTTCTATGCACAATACCCAGATGATCCATCTGTTTCACTTGAGGAAGAGAAAGTTTACCACGCTGATTATAAACATGCATACTATAAGGATCTCTCCTCTAAGAACTCTCAAGCTGAAAATAAAGATTACACTCTCAAGCAAGATCATGTTAATGTTGGACCTTTGTCTTGTGATGGTTCCCTTCCATCCCCTACTTCCTCCAATACTCGTACATTTCCTAAAGCTTCTGAGTCTTTCACATCTTTCACAGAACCTTCATCTGACACAAGCCCTGATACTTTTCATGTGGTTCCCTATAGTTATCCTCTAGGGCTACCTCTTAAAGAAACTCAAGCTAACCTTCACTTGGCTGCAAAGACTTTCAATAATGATAAACCTAAAGAGCCTAAGCCTTCATATGCTATAATCCCTACTTCAGCTAGTCCTCCACCATCTCTTCAAAAATCATCCATACAATCCCAACATGCTTCCTTGTCCTTAGAAGTGGTTCCATGTCAAGAGGATTCCAAAAATGATGAAGAAAAGAACATAAAGAAAGATCAAGATCAAGAACCCTCCATGTCATCCACTCCTTTTCCTAATGTCTCTTATCTGCCTCAGGGTTCTTTTGATCCTGTACCCCCTTTTTCATGCATTCCACCATGTCTTAAGTCTTCACCTAAGCAAGATCAAGCTACTACTTACACTATTGAGCTTATTGGCAATCAAAATAACCTTACTACACTTGCGTTTTCCAAAGATGATACTTCCATTAAGGTTATTAAAAATAGTGTTGTTACTTCCAATGTTAAGCCTATTGAAAATCAAAAGAAAAATTATGCACTTGTGCTATCCAAAGATCCTTGTCAAGATCAAAGTCTTCCATCTTCTTGTTCTACCACTCCATGTTCACTTCCACTTTCTACTCTTCCTAAGTCTTCGCAAGCTTTGAATGATCCTATCAAAGAAAATGTTCTTATTCAAGATGTCCAGGATCCTATTGAAAATTCTAATGCTCACTCTAAAGATGCTGATATCCTTAGTTGTCATATAGATGCTGATGAACTTATTGATTATCCTTTTGCATCTTCCACTTCCATCCTTGGACCTCTTCCACCACTACTAAAGGCTTCACGTCTTCCTTCCATCTTGGGTTCTTATGTCCCTTCACTTTCCCCTCCTAACTTTCCTAATTCACCATCCATCTTGGGTCCTTACATACCTCCATCTCCTATCTTTCCTCAAGATCAACATAGATGCATACCCTTGAATCCTTTTCATCCACCCACCCATCTAAACCAGTCATCTCCTCCTTCCACAAGTCCCAAGTCTTTTGGAAGTAACTTGAATGTTCAATACAAGAAAAAGAAGCAATACAATAATCCATCAAAAAAAGATCACCATGTCTCCTCTAATAGACATGGAAACATAAAGTCAAAAGAGATATCTAAGAAAAAAACTACAAGACAAGTATGGGTTCCAAAATCCATCATTCAAGATATTCTCTCTAGATCATCAAAAGGAAATAAAAATCCTAAGGCTATATGGATTTCAAAGTCTCTCTTGAAAGAGTCTGGTGTTGAGCAAAAAGTGAAGTTGACATTCAAGCTTCCAAAGGCTTCCACTTCATCTCCCTCCAAAAATATTCTTCCATTCCATGTGCCTAAACCACAACCTCTGCTATCCATTCGCCATATTCCTTCACGTATTCCCTCATTCACATTTCCTCCACCCTCTCGCCACCCTTCAAGGTGTGTGTTTACGTTGATCTTGCCTTCCTTTCCATCTACCCTTTCACAATCCTTCCATTCATTAACCTTCTACATTCTATCCTTTTTCCTCATTTGCCTATTCCTCCTATCTTCCAACCTCACTCGCTTTACATAAAACTTTATCCTCCATTTTTCACTTCCATCTCCCTTTCCCTATCAGCATCTTTGAGCATATCATTTTGAATCCTTGGCATATCATGGTTTATCCTTTCAAGGAGCATTATCTAAAAGCTTGCCTTCTTCCAAAAAAATTCAAAAATAAAAATAAAAAATAAAAAATAAAATAAAATAAAATTGAAAATGTGCCTTGGTGAAAACCTGGAAATAGGCACCTTGGTAGCAAAAGTAAAGAGAAATAAATTTATCCTATGGTGAAAACCACTCCCTTGTGGCACCTTGGATAAGTACCATGATGAAAACCTGGCAATCAGGCATTATGCGTAGTTCTTCTACATATTTCATCCATTCCATCTTCTCTCTTTGATCTTGACAATGTTGATCTATACACGAACATTTGGCTATTTTGTGAGCTATCTTACGGTGATCTTGCTTTCATTCCTTCCATGTTTAGCCTTCATATCCATCTTCCTCCATTCATTTTCGCCTATCGCTATCCTTTTCCCCTTTGGTCTTGATCAAAGAAAGAAAGAGTAAAACACAGTGCTATGAAGCCTCTTGACATGTCTACTCCTTTGGATTGCATCCTTTCCTGCTCTTGCATTATGATTTTGTGCTTATCCTATGCTAGCCTTTCATTGCTTGTCCAAATGTGCTTTACATGACAATTTTTCCCTAGCTTGGGTATTCTTGAGGAGTTTCCCCTTGAGGATTTCTTCCCTTCATTTTCCTTCATTCTCTTATCTTCCATCTCTTCCACCAGCTTGCTAATCCCTTTTGTTCTCCACCTTGCTAGACATTGGGACTGCACGATATGATCTTGCTTGAGAGTTTGCAAATGGAAAAAGATGCTATCAAGTATACCAAGTATCAGAACAATTATCAGAATCAGTATCAGAATCAATATCAGACCCAGTATCAGAACCAGTATCAGAACAATTATCAGAATTAGTATCAGAATCAGTATTAGAATCAGTATCAGAACTAATATCAAAACAAGTATCAGAACGCCTACAGGGGCTACACCTTTCACTTTAGTTTATGGGTCTGAAGCAGTACTACCTATTAAGGTTGAAATCCCATCACTCAGAATCAAAATGCATGGACTTGTAACTCATGAAGACTATAGAGTGTCTAGGTTACAAGAACTTGAACTACTAGATGAGCGCACGCAAGCAGCGTATGATCATCTCAGAGTATATCAGAAGAGAATGTCTAGAGGCTACAACAAGAAAGTCCGACACAGAGAATTTCAGGTTGGTGATCTAGTGTTGAGAGAAAATCCTAAAAATCAATCACATCGAGAACGCAAGGGGAAGTTCGAACCCAACTGGCTGGGTCCCTTTGTAATCACTGCTACTTTTGGCTCTGGTGCCTATCAACTCTCAACAACTGAAGGAGAACAGCTCCGAGAACCAATCAACGTTCTCCATCTGAAGAAATTCTACACCTAAGGCATTCAGTGCTTGGTAAATGTCCTGAAAAAAATCTTTAAAATTGGAAAAAGTCCTGAAAAAATGAACATCTTGGTGAAAACCTAGCAATAGGCACCTTGATGATTCACAAAAAAATCAAAAAATATCAAAAGTACAAAAAAATAAAAAAAAATCAAAAGTACAAAAAAATTAAAAAAATAAAAAATACAAAAAAATGAAAAAAGAAAAAAAAAGTGCCTTGGTGAAAACCTGGAAACAGGCACCTCGGTGGCAAAAATAGAATCTCTACCAAGATGGTGAAAACCCGACAAACGGGTGCCACTTGTTCCAAAATGCTCCATCTATCAGCACAATCTTGGTCTTTCCCAGCTTTCAGTCTTGCTTTAGTTTGTACATATCTCCCGGTTTGTTCCTACATTTCTAGTTTTCAATAAGTCGGCCTGTACACCAACCAGCTCAAGCGTTTGCATCCTATCAATGTTCACACTTGGGGGCAATCAATGTCATATCCTATGGTCTTCCATGTATCTTAGACGTGTCATATCCACTCAGAGTCCTTTGAAGCTTCAAGTTGAGTCAGTCAGTCAGTCTCGTCTCCAGAAAGGATTTTGCATCAACAACAATCAAACATCAAAACTCAACTAAAAACAATCTGTGCTTTTCATGCTTTTATCTCCTTGTAGGCTTACTGATTCGCATTGAGATTTTTGCATATTGTGTCCCTTCGAGCTCTTCGATGATGTCCTTTATAGGATTTAGAGAGTGATGACTGGGGGCATAATTTTTTCTTTGTCTTCTGCTTGTATGTGAAAATCTAACATCTTTGGAACTTCTGGATTGAAATGGTGTCCGACTGTAAGAGCCTCTATCTCGAATTGGATGGCCATGCGTACCTCGACCATTGATACCCAGACAATTCAAGGAAGTTTGATCTAACTATTATCTTTTTGAGTAAGTTCTTTCTCCTACTGTGGAACGCAATCTTGCCTAAGGATGTGAACGATAAAGGGTCACTACGGGTAATTCACATTGGATTTAGAATGATCTGTTGACTGTTTGATGTGTTTGCAATGCAAGGCGTACTCAGGTCATCACGACGTGTATGTTTTGATGCTTGTACAAATTGCTATATCAAAATGGACATGATATTTAGGTCATCCTGGCGCTTGTGCCTTGGTGCTTATATCTAATCCGACATTTCGAAAACAAAATCAATATTCATATATCCATGGTTGTTTGACCAGTGGGTGTTGTATTGATTCTTGCGCATACAAATCGATATTCATATGTCTATGGTTTCATGGCTAGTGGGCATTGTATTGATTTATCCGGTTACCTAAAAGTTCAATGATGATAACAAATCGACACACGATCAGTGACTAGGTCCTAGGTCTTAGGTTGCATTTCATTTTGCATGTCTCATTGCATTTTGCATGTTTACATGATCTCACAATGATTAAACAAACTTCAATGCTTAAATGATTTTTCAAATCGCATCTTCAAGTCTAACAAGAGCTGAATCTCACACGAAGGTTCCTCCAATGAAATAGCAAGTAGAATCCTTTTTCGGGATCAAAATTCAAATCTGAGATCATTCATATTATTAACTACTTGCATATTCGACCTTCAATCATCACAGAAATCTAGTATTCAACTTAACTGATTATCTTACATCACACTATCAAAATTTCAACTTGGTCAACCATGGTCAACTCATGGTCAAACCTAGTCAAACTTGGTCTTTTGGGACCTTCCAACGATGCAGAATGCGTTCTCGGATGTAAATAACCACTTCTTAGATCAATTAACATGCTTCTAAACTATCAACGCTGACTTTTCTTGTCAAATTTCAATTTTAATCCTGAAGGGGGCATGGTATTGCACATCATTCAAAGTCTGTAAATCAAATTCTATCGATCAAGTCTATCAATATCTTTCATCAGTGATCAAGACAAACAATCACGTCTAGTCACCGATTCATCAAAAGTCCTCATCGCTCGGGGCAAATCTATCATCACTTGGGGCATATCAGATTCATCGATCCATATCAATCTGGTATTCTCTTAATCTTGTAATCTGTATCAGTTTTTGCAACCATCAGATCATAGTGTTATTTCCTTGGTTCTTCGGCAACTAAAGGATTCGGATGTGATACCTGCTAGTTTTGCTAAGACAATCGAGTCTAGAACGGGTCACTCACTTCTTATCAATCCTAAGGTTCAGAATCAAGTATTTTGACACTTTTTCGCAATAATAGGTTCATTTGCTTCTACAGTGAACATTATCTTTGGTCATTCAAGACCTATTATCTCCATCTTAATTCAATATCAATCAACTCCTATCTCAATATCTTTCAATCGGTTTCTATCTTGAGATCGGTTTATCTTTTGAATCAGTTTCATATCTTTATCAAACACAGACTATCTTTGAACCACTGCGCTTCACACAGTAATTCAAAGAGGGGCAAAATGTAATACCCCAAAAATGGGCTATAAGTTCATTAACCTCCTATATCATCAAATCATATGAAATCGACATCAAAGTCCTAATCTAAGGCACATCTAAACATCATCAAATCTAATTGATTATCTTAAATTTTGCATCGGGGAATATTCCTAGTAATATTCCTAATTATCTTAATTATCTTTAATTTTATAATTATTTGGCAATAAATTACATTTATCCTAAAGTTTGATTAATTGAATATTTTCATATTTAATTAATTAGATTTAATATTTGCCACTTAATTGTGTAATTAAATTTAATTATATCTATTATTAATTGTATTATTTAATTTTGACAATAAATCCAAATATCCTATGAATAATTGATTAAATTTTTATTTAATTAATTAAAGCAAGTTGTCATTATTTAATAATATAGTTTTTAATAAAAATTTGATTAAATAATTGATTAACCCATAAATCAATTGTTTTATTTTTAAAAGCAGTTAAGTTGGAAATAAATCACTTTATTATTAAATTAATTCATAAATAAAACATGCACAATCATAAAAGCAAACAACTATCAATTATCAATTAAAGCTAAACTCTATTTTGAGTTAAAACTTAGCTTTTGCATGTTTTTGTGAGTTAATTATCTTTTATTTAAAAATAACTCAAAAATCAAGTTGAGTTATTTGAGTGATTTATGGCTTTTTCCCATGCACCTCCAAAGCCCTGGATTTCTATAAATTAAAGGCTTCAGCTCTTCACAAATCATCTCATATTTTGCACAATCACGCTGGAGAATTGGAATTGAAGAAGAAAAGGATGAAGACAACTGAAGAACAATTTGAGTCGAGAAAATTGGATGACGCAACCTTGTCAAGATTATGATAGTTTTGATGATCTGATGAGATGTGGGTGAAGGAAACTGTGCCCTGGATGTATGGGATAGATCGCCCAAAAGATAGCGGACATGAGTTCTCAACACTTAGTTTGTTTTTGAAGATTGATTGATTGAAGATTGATAGTTATGACAAGGTTTTGACACGAGATAAAAAGGACTCAAATTGATCAAACAGAAGACTAGATCGGATTCAAAAGATCAAACTCAGAAAATGGTAGAATGCTCAATAGCTACTGCTCTGTTCCTGACACAATGATATTTTTGACAGATTCTGGAACTAGGCTGGAAACATTGGATATCTTGCAATTTGACAATTTCTGACAACTTTCTCAATTTTTTCCAAATGACACTCTGCAGACTCGTACGACACTGGGTAGTCTATGAAATGACAGTTGCTAAACTCATACGACAATTGGGTAATACTGAAATGACACTTGACAAAACTCGTATGACTTTTGACTTCCTGAAATGACTTTTGACTCCAGAAAAGATTTTACGTCAATTTTTGCAAAATGTAAGGTCTTCAATTTTGGATTGTTTGCAAATTGTATTGTCTAGATTTTGAAGGTTATACCAGATTTGATCATTTTTAATAGCCAAGTAGATAAATAAGCACGCAGAATAGCAAGCAAGTGATTCCAAGCACATCTGAAAACAATGAACAAGGGAAAAAGCAACCTTGTGCATGAACAATCAAGTGACCAAATTGTGCTAATCCCTGAGAGTACTAATTGTGTATATTCTGAAAAGTTTTGCAATAACGCACATATACCTGAAAGTGAAAAATTGGCCTCTCTAGGGTTTTTAGTAATGGTTTGACTCTGCAACTTTTATGATTCAAAGGGGTGAACTCCAATCCCGGTGCACCAGGGTTTTGACACAGTCCGAGAACTTAATCTTCAAGAGCTGCTAGGGAGATCTGACAACCCAACAATGAACCATACCCGTGGAGATTTCTTCCATAAGGACATTTATATAGCGGCTGTCACTACCATGGCGAAAATGGCTATTACCGCTTGAGGTTCCGTCAACGCAGTTTGCCCTGTGAAGGGATTGTCCGCTACGGTTAACCCTCTCTAAAGATGACTCACAATAGTATACCACAAGGGGACTTGGCTCCAGATTCAAGGTTTTGACACCTCTTCACTTTTAACCCAAACAAAGCAAGCAGATTAATCCGACACGCTAAGACAAAGTTTTGTTCCACCAAGGTCTGTGATATCAACTCCACGTGATCTATCAACCTCTCCGGGGAGAGAATGTATCAATCAATAAGAGAAGACGCACTAGCCAATTTTGATTCACCAAAGCTTGTGATATCAACCCCACATGATCTATCAACCTCTCCAGAGAGAGAATGTGTCGATCAATAAGAGAAGACTCACTAACTAAGTTGAATGTGAAATGCACTAAGTATCCTCCCTACCTACAAGGATTCTATCGCCAAGAAGGATTTCGCTAGGAATCCAATCTCTCAAGAATCACAAATAGTGTTCATAGGGCCTAATTACTATGTGAGCACAGATGTATGTTCCGAAAGCAAATCTACCAAAAGTATCCAAAAAGTAGAAAGAGGAACACTTAACGTTTAAAGCGAATATGAGATGAGTCCACAAGGTGGAACACTTAACACCTCACACAAGCTAAAAACGAGTCCACAACTTAGAAAACAAGGGAGTTCCTAAAAGCACAAAAGGGTTGCCAAGTGGAACATTTAACGCTTCTGTCCTGTTGACCCCTCCCCTTTATGGCGCTGAGATTGCAACCACGGGGCGGAAATGAGGGGCCGGCGGATTAGCGAGTCCAATAACCCAAGATAGCAATCAAGATCAATCACAAGTATTCTAAGACTACTTAATGAATCCTTAAGGGTTCACAACCTAGTATCAATTATGCAAGTGTGTAGAAATAGATCAAAAGCATGAAAAGATGCACACAAGCTTGACACATAAGAGATTTATTTTAAGTCCCAAATCAAAATATTATTAGATGAAGGAGAATACCTGGGATCCTTGCAATGCGCTTAGTAGATTTTACTTGATTTTTAGCAATTTTTGTTGAGCTTTTCCATGCAAGCAAGTGACGAACTCTCCAACAAGCAAACAAGCAAACAAGATATGCAAAATATATTCAACTTATGAAAACCATAGGGTTAGCTCTAAAAATCAATTATTATCAGTAATAATAACCAGCAATCAACCCAAATGACAACTCATATCATTCATTGAACCATGTAAAAAAAATAAGTGCATACCCATCACAAAACTTTATTTTTTTTTTTGCATTTGACCTAGTCAACAAGATCTAATTTTTTTGATATGATTTTGGCCACAAAAATAGAAATTCAAAATAGAGACCCCTGCTAAAAAATAGAGAGCTTTCCAAAAATGTAAAAATTTTAGAAAAACCTCTTTATTTGTGCCCTAGAGACCTATTTTATCAAAATAGACCAGTTTTTGTAAATTGACTATTTGAGCTATGATATGATGTCTAAATTTAAAACACAAAGAATGGACCCTCTGTAGAATTTAAAGAGCTTTCCGAAAATATAAAATTTTTTGAAAAATATGATGATTTGCGTGAGATATTAATTTTTTCTGGAATTTCAAGAAAAAATTATTAAAAATTCAAAACATCTCAGAAAATTTTAAATTTTTTACTGTAGCTTCCATGACATGTCACCAACTTACAAAAAAAATTTCAGACCAAAATTCTAAGCTGTTTGGGAGATAACATTAAATCTTTGAAACTTTGGGGTTTTAGCTCCCAAAAAAATTAAAACCAGCATGCAAAGGTGGGTTTTTGCATGATTTTGAGAATTAACTATCTTTTATGATCAGATAACTCAAAAATCAAGATGAGTTAATTTGAGTGATTTATGGCTTTTATTCATGCACCTCCAAAGCCCTGGATTTCTATAAATTAAGGCTTTAGCTCTTCACAAATCATCTCATATTTTGCACAATCACGCTGGAGAATTGGAATTGAAGAATCAAAGCTCTTGCGAATTGACATCTTTGTGAGATCAATCTTATTTTTGCATTCATATTACATATCATTGTTAGATTCATAGCATATCAGTTTTCAATAGCATTCATATCATATCAGTTTTTATCATTCTTATTGCATAGAAAATATCAAAAATATAGATTAATTGCATTTATTATATATCTAGAATTGCATTCAAATCCTTCATTTAGGTGTCGTCTAGGTCACTGATCTCGATTATAATCTAAGAACATTAATCTCGCACCTATTAGAAGGCAGTAAATCGCTTGGTTAGATAGCTTTCAATTTTGCACGATTTTGATTATCACTAACCTCTAATGTTTTACTGAGTGTTGTGTCTACAGATCAGGTACAATTTTCACACACACACCCATTACCCCATTCGACACATTAGAACCCTCAAGTTTGTCCTAACGGGTCCTACGACCCCTTAGGAATAACTTGAGCATTCAAATGTGTCAAAAGGGGTCATGATGACTTCCTAGGGGTCCTATTATGCCTTATCACATTTTAGGACCCCTAGGAAGTCCTCATGATCCCTTTCAACACATTAGAACCCTCAAGTGTGTCCTAAGGGGTCCTACAACTCCTTAAGACACACTTGAGCATTCAAATGTGTCAAAAGGGGTCATGAGGACTTCCTAGGGGTCCTAGTATTCCTTATCGCATGTTAGGACCCCTAGGAAGTCCTCATGACCCCTTTCGACACATTAGAACCCTCAAGTGTGTCCTAAGGGGTCCTATGACACCTTAGGACACACTTGAGCATTCAAATGTGTCAAAAGGGGTCATGAGGACTTCCGAGGGGTCCTAATATGCCTTATCACATGTTAGGACCCCTATGAAGTTCCCATGACCCCATTCGACACATTAGAACCCTCAAGTGTATCCTAAGGGGTCCTACGAGTCCTTAGGACACACTTGAGAATTCAAATGTGTTGAAAGGGGTCATGAGGACATCCTAGGGGTCCTAGTACACCTTATCACACATTAAGACCCCTAGGAAGTCCTCATGACCCCTTTTGACACATAAGAACCCTCAAGTGTGTCCTAAGGGGTCCTACAACCCCTTAAGACACACTTGAACATTAAAATGTGTCAAAAGGGGTCATGAGGACTTCCTAGAGGTCTTAGTATACCTTATCATGCGTTAGGACCCCTAGGAAGTCATCATCACCCCATTCGACACATAAGAACCCTCAAGTGTGTCCTAAGGGGTCGTAGGAATCCTTAGGACACACTTGAGGGTTCTAATGTGTTGAATGGGGTCATGAGGACTTCCTAGGGGTCCTATTATGCCTTATCACATGTTAGGACCCCAAGGAAGTCCTCATGACCCCATTCGACATATTAGAATCCTCAAGTGTGTCCTAAGGGGTGCTACAACCTCTTACAACACACTTGAGCATTCAAATGTGTTGAAAGGGGTCATGAGGACTTCCTAGGGCTCCTAGTATGCCTTATCACGTGTTAGGACCCCTATGAAATCCCCATGACCCCATTCGACACATTAGAACCCTCAAGTGTTTCCTAAGGGGTCCTACGACCACTTAGGACACACTTGAGCATTCAAATGTGTCAAAATGGATCATGAGGACTTCCTAGGGGTCCTAATACACCTTATCACATGTTAGGACCCCTAGGATATCCTCATGACCCCTTTCTACACATTAGAACCCTCAAGTGTGTCATAAGGGGTCCTACGACCCCTTAAGACACATTTTAGTATTCAAATGTGTCAAAAGGGGTCATGAGGACTTCCTAGGGGTCTTGGTATGCCTTATCACATGTTAGGACCCCTATGAAGTCCCCATGATCCCATTCGACACATTAGAATACTCAAGTGTGTCCTAACGAGTCCTATGACCCCTTAGGACACACTTGAGCATTCAAATATGTCAAAAGGGGTCATGAGGACTTCTTAGGGATCCTAGTATGCCTTATCACATGTTAGGATCCCTAGGAAGTCTGCATGACCCCTTTCGACACATTATAACCCTCAAAGGTTTTCTAAGGGGTCCTACGACCCCTTAGGACACACTTGAGCATTCAAATGTGTCGAAAGGGGTCATGAGGACTTCCTAGGGGTCCTAGTATACCTTATCATGCGTTAGGACTCCTATGAAGTCCTCATGACCCCATTCAAAACATCAGAACCCTCAAGTGTGTCCTAAGGGGTCCTACGACCCCTTACGACACACTTGAGCATTGAAATGTGTCAAAATGGGTCATGAGGACTTCCTAGGGGTCCTAGTATTCCTTATCATGCGTTAGGACCCCTAGGAAGTCCCCATGACCCCTTTCAACACATTATAACCCTCAAGTGTGTCCTAAGGAGTCCTATTACCCTTTAAGACACACTTAAGCATTCAAATGTGTCAAAAGGGGTCATGAGGACTTCCTAGGGGTCCTAGTATGTGTTATCATGTGTTAGGACCCCTATGAAGTCCCCATGACCCCATTCGACACATTAGAACCCTCAAGTGTGTCCTAAGGGGTCCTATAACCCCTTAGTACATAGTTGAGCATTTAAATGTGTCGAAAGGGGTCATGAGGACTTTTGAGGGGTCCTAGTATGCCTTATCATGTGTTAGGACCCCTAGGAAGTCCTCATGACCCCTTTCAACACATCAGAACCCTCAAGTGTGTCCTAAGGGGTCCTGTGACCCCTTATGACACACTTGAGTATTCAAATGTGTCGAAAGGGGTCATGAGGACTTCCTAGGGGTCTTAGTACATGTTATCATGTGTTAGGACCCCTATGAAGTCCCCATGACCCCATTTGACACATTAGAACCCTCAAGTGTATCCTAGCAGGTCCTACGACCCCTTGGGACATACTTGAGCATTAAAATGTGTCAAAAGGGGTCATGAGGACTTTCTAGGGGTCCTACTATGCCTTATCATGTGTTAGGACCTGTAGGAAGTCCTCATGACCCCTTTCAACACATTAGAACCATCAAGTGTGTCCTAAGGGGTCCTACGACCCCTTAAGACACACTTGAGCATTTAAATGTGTTGAAAGGGGTCATGAGGATTTCCTTTGGGTCCTAGTATGCCTTATCACGTGTTAGCACCCATAGGAAGTCCTCATGACCCCTTTCGACACATTAGAACCCTCAAGTGTGTCCTAAGGGGTCCTAAGACACTTTAAGGCACACTTGAGCATTCAAATGTGTCGAAAGGGGTCATGAGGACTTCCTAGGGGTCCTAGTATGCCTTATCATGCGTTAGGACCCCTATGAAATCCCCATGACCCCAGTCACCTCACTCTCTCTCTCTGTCTCTCTAGGTGAGAGAGAGAAAGAGAGGAGAGCGGAGAGAGAAAGGTGGGTGAGATCTCTTTTTGTCTCTTTGTCTCTCTCTGTCTCTAGGTGAGAGAGAGAGAGGAGAGAGGAGAGAAAGAGAGGAGAGAGGAGAGTGAGAGTGACAAAGAGTAAGATATCAGATATCTGTTAATATCAGATATCTGATTCTTTTCACTGGTGTTAAAAAAAACAAGATTCTCTGGGTCCCTCCAGAGAGTCATGTGTTTTTCATGATTTACGGGATTCAAGTTGCAGTGAGAAGACAAAAAACCACTTTTTGGGGTCATTTTCTCTTTTACCAAAGGTATTTCATCTTTTTTTGGGGTGATTTTTTTCAATTACCAAGGGTATTTCATCTTTTTTTGGGGTGATTTTCTCTATTAGAAAAGGTATTTCATCTTTTTGTGCGGTGATTTTCTTTATTACCAAAGGTATTTCATCTTTTTTGGGGGATATTTTCTCTATTACCAAAGGTATTTGCATCTACTTTTTGGTTTAGCTATGGGGAGTAGTAGTCATCGAAAGCATAAATAGAAGAGGAGACTTACAAATGAAGATGTTGAAGTGTATAGAGAAATGGATAGGGTTGCCCATCGGAATAAAAGACAAGGAATGTTAAATATGAATGAAGATGTCGGCATAGACCCACCTTTGAATGTTGTTTCAAGTGAAGAACATGAATTTGAAGATGAAAATGTAGGTTTTGAAAATGAGAATTTAGGTTTTGAAGATGAAAATGTAGGTTTTGAAAATGAACATGTAGATGTAGCCAATGGAAGTGTGGACATTGCCAATGACAGTCCACTGATTGAATATGAAGAAATTGACAATGATAATGGTGCAGAAGAACCAAATCAACGTTACACATCTCCAAATTATATGAGAAATGAAGTCCCTTCGGAGGAAGAAAGACAAACTTCAAAATTGAGACCTTCAAGAAGAACTAAATGGTTACTTGAAATTGATGAGAACATAATGAGCAATTTTGATGGCAAGAGATCAGAAAGAACTATTTGGTTGTAGGTTTCAAAACTTTTTGATAAATTTTTTAGGCACAAGATGTTGGTTGAGCAATGTCAAATGTTTGTGCAATTGTTAAAGATGTAGAAGATGAGATGTATACTAGTCAAATTGAAGATTAGTGTGAACAAGAAAAAGGATTGGAATGCTATTATTGTGAGAAATCATTTTAGTGCTCTCAATTCCATTGAGAAGACTACCAAGGAAAAAGATAAGAGAGCTATCAGGAGGGTTATTACAACCTCTTTGGTAAGTCATCATTTGAGAAAGGCTCGTTTGATGAGACAAACTTGTGTTGACTTGAATCTAAATCGTAAAACTTTGGATAGAGCACTTGCAAGAAGTGAAAGACTTGATGATCCTCTTCAAAATGATACATGGGCTTATGGTGGGATACTTTCACGTTGTGATAAGAAGCTTACCGATGCTCTGAAGGATCAAATTCAACTATTTTGGAAATCTAACTCAACAATGTCACCAAATGTGAAGGATGTCTTGAAGTTGAGAATTGGCATTCAAGACCGCACCCCGCATCTGAAACATTATTTGGAGGTGAGTCAAACAATGTTGTTCAAAAAATTTTGTGAGACACATCAACATTGAAAATATCAAAAAGAGCTTTTGAAGCCTTGAAGCCTTTTTTTTGTGTGCCTCTTAAGATTTGGAATACTTGTTGTTGCAAATATCATGTGGAGTTTTCAATGCACCATGAATTGTTACGATCCATTCATTCTACTTTTCATAGTAGTGAAATGTTGGAGGAGTGTGGTGCAAGTGCTCTTCCAAAATCATCAAGAGACTTGCTAGATCATTTTTTATGTCCTAGAGATGATGGATGTTTCTTTTATAGAAAAGATTGCTTATATGACAAGTGCTCAGAGTGTGGTGGGCTAGTGAAGTTTGTTGAATGTTTTCATGAGGGTTGTGAACATGATTTTGGAAAGACAATTGTCCACAAAAAGGTATATGAAACCATTAAATATACATTAAAAAGTGGAGGTGAAGGCTCTAGATGTGAGTTGGTTACTAAAGAATGCAAGGTAGCTAATTTTATTTCAGATTTCAGGAATAATCTTTTTTACAAGTATGCAAGGCATAGTCACAGGTCTCAGTGGTTGGATCAACAATTCAGGATGTGTAAGGACACTTTCCCAATTGGCACTATTATATCAATTGTTGACTTTGCAGAGAACTATACATTGCAGCCCCAAAACGAGTTGCAAGCTCAATATTACAATTCTATTCAGGTTTCTATTTTTGTGCTCATAACATATAGACATTCCCCTGATAGTATAGAAGATGACCGAAAGATAATCAGAGAGTACCATTTTTATATGAGTGATGATAGATCGCACTCATTGGAGTTTGTCCAACATTTCTTTGAGAATTATTTTGAGTGGTTGCGGGAAAATAATATTGCTATGGATAGACATCTCATTTGGTCAGATAATTGCACAGGTCAATTCAAAAATGCTTGTATGTTTTATTCGTTATGTAGAATGCATGTAGAGAGAGGTGTACCTCATATTTGGAGTTTTTTTTAGGCTGGTCATGGAAAAGGGGATCATGATGGAGTAGGTGGGTGCATAAAGAGAGCTCTAGTTAAGGAGCAACTGAGGATTTTAGGTGCAGAACTCATTGATGCTCATTCTATTGTTGATTGGTGTACTTCAACATTATCATAGGGGGGACTCTTGATTCAGTGGTGCACAAATTCTTTTGGTTGGTTGAGTTGGGCACAATAGGAGATAGGTCGGATTGTCAAACTATGAAAGATTCTTAAAAAATGTATTCATTTAAAAGCTCAGATGCTGGTACATGGAAAATTTGGACATGAGAGTTGGCTTGTTATTATCTGAGTTGTCTTCAATGTGATTGGGATTAGTGTGAGTCAAGTGAGTGGGCTGATACATGGGTTCCACATTATCTTACTCCTTTATCTCTCATAGTCTCTGTAATAAATGATGACATGGATTGTTCACTTGACTATGACCATCTTTCAGATCTTCTACAACCAGGACATGTTTTTGCATTGGTTGCACCAGAAGGGAATGATGAGAGATCGAATTATTGGTTAGCACATTGTGTACGAGGAAAGCAGAAACTTGCACAACCGATGACAAATGATGATATGCTCACATATCCAACAGGATCACATGTTGTTGCGGGAACATGGTTGCACACATATATGATTAGAAATAATGGCATTCCTTTTCATTTGTAGACTATGAGAAGCACAAAACCATTCTCATGTATTCACACCTTGTTATAGCAGCCAATGTTAAGTTATTGAAACATCAAGGAAAACCAAAGACAAAGGAACTTTGGACTATTAGTACTACTGACCATGAAGCAATATTGAATACTCTCAAGAAAAGAGATGATCCTTCAAGCACACTTCAATAGGTAAGTTCAACTCAAGTTAAAATATAGTTCTGTAATTTGCATATTTATATGCCAAAAGGGCACTTCTTATATTCTCTATTAACTTTTCTTCTGCCTTCCGAATGTAGAGATTGGAGTGGAAAGGACACTTATTTTTTATATATAGTTGTGTAATTTGCATATTTAGATGTCAAATTTTGTATATAAAACCAACAATCGAATGTAATGTGCATAGTTAGATGCCAAATTTTGTATATAAAAACAAAAATTGAATGTAATGTGCATATTTAGATGCCAAATTTTGTATATAAAAACAATAATTGAATGTAATGTGCATATTTAGATGCCAAATTTTGTATATAAAAAATTTGATGCAAAATTGGAAATATAAAAGAGCCCATGGGGTTGATTTGCAAATATTAAAAGCTCACATTTGTATCATCTTAATGCCATGTAAAGAGAAAAAAATGCGTTTCCTTATTATGAATGTTGTATCCTTATATAATTTGTATTATCTTAATTTTGTATCCTTACATTTCTATTGTCTTAATTCCATTACATTTGTATCGTCAAATGATGTAATAGTTGGAGTCATTGAGTCAAAATTGGTCAAATGTGTCCAAAGTAAAATGATGATTCTCTAGGTGAAGGGATAGTGTTCAAGGATTGTATCTTGGCACCAAATGGACTATTCTATTAGCTCTAGTTGGGTAGGTTAATGCTAGGAACAACCCCATTTTGACCACTGAGTCAGCAGAATGTTCCGGACCACGCCAAACCAAAGTGTCCCCAAGGTGCACTAAGCACGATTGGGCAATGAACTTTCTAGACTCATAACTCAGACCCTGTGAGAGGTACTGAAGATCTATGAGATGCTACAAGACAATGTTTTTGAGGCCTACAATAACCTCTCTCCATTTTTGGAGATTCAAATTTGTTTGAATTTGGCACGCCAATCTCGCTCGATGCCAAAACTTGTAGTGAGGGTCAGTTGAAAGTTGCACCAATGGATTACTTCCAAACCATTTGTTCTAGCACTGAATGGACTGCACCATTAGCTCCGATTGGGTGATTAAATGCTAGGCACAACCTTGTTTTGACCATTGAGTCACCAGAACGTTCCAGACCACGTTGGAGCAAAGTGTCCCCATGGTGCACTAAGCACGATTGGGGAGTGAACTTTTGAGGCTCGTAACTCAAAGCCCGTGAGAGGTATTAGAGATCCATGAAATGCTATAGGATAATGTTTCCAAGGCCTACAATAACCTCTCTCTATTTTTGGAGATTCAAATTTGTTTGAATTTGGCACGCCAGTCTCACTCGATGCCAAAACTTGCAGTGAGGGTTAGTTGAAAGTTGCACCAATGGATTACTTCCAAACCATTCATCCTGGCACCAAATGGACTACACTATTAGCTCTAGTTGGCTGGGTAAACATTAGGCACAACCCCATTTCAACCACTGAGTCAGCATAATGTTCCAGACCACGCCAGACCAAAGTGTCCCCAAGGTGCACTAAGCACGATTGGGCAGTGAACTTTCGAGGCTCGTAACTCAGAGCCCATGAGAGATATCATAGATCTGTGAGATGCTATAGGATAGTGTTTCCAAGGCCTACAATAACCTCTCTCCATTCTGGGAGATTGAAATTTTTTTGAATTTTGCATGCCAGTCTCGCTCGATGCCAAAACTTGTAGTGAGGGTCAGTTGAAAGTTGCACTAAGCACGATTGGTAAGCAAACTATCAAGCCTCATAACTTAGACCTCGTGAGAGGTATCAACAATCCATGAGATGCCCCAAGACCATGTTTCTTAGGCGTTCCTACTGTATTTGCAGGGGTATAGACATAGTACTGATATTTTGTCCAAAAGATCAATATGTTTTGATATGGCCAAAAGGGTGTTTGATTATTGTCAAAAGGGTGTTTGATTATGTAATTAGGCTAGTTTGAAGTCTTTTAGCCATTAGGGGTAAAAGGTAAGTCTACAAACCTTGAAACCACTTTAATAGATATCCTTGTATACCTCAAATGATGAATTACACGTGTGAACACACGTAGCACATAAAGCGTACACATAAATTTTCTTAAGTCATGAAGCATACATGTAGCACATAATTATAAAGCATACAACATGAATTCACTTAAGTCATGCATGTAGCCCATACACATGAATTTAGGTTATGAATATTGTACTTGAATATATATGAATATACTTAAGGCATAAATTGTACACAAGAGTACATACACACAAGCATATTTACATACTAATAATGAATAAATCAACACACAATTAACAAATAGGATCGAATATCAAGTTTCATATATCTATCAAAATGAACAATAATTCTATCCTCATGATTATATGTCAACATATCTAGATACAATGTGGCATATGCCATCTCAAAATATGTCATATGACATCTCAAAATAAGAAGTTCAACTACAGATATTTCTAGGACATCCTATTCTACTGGTGGATCATCAAAATGGAGCCTCTTTGAAGTACTCTTCAGCTCTAATGGGTCCTGCATTCAAATACAAAAGTGAAACCCCAAGTTAGATTAAAATTCAGAATCATAGTCAACAATAATAAATAAAATTTAAACTAAAATTAAACTCTCATATACCTCACCTCTCTATCTCCTCCCACAGGTAGGAGACCTAATATATGTCCTAGGTAGCGTAGGAATAGTGCCACCAATGACGAATCCCACCTGTATATGTTTACAAACATGAGATTGATCTATGAGTTATACTATTTAATGTTAAAAACTTGGTAGAAAATATATGTTTACAAAATAACTGAATTAACATTAAAACTTACCTCTATTGAACTTTCTTCAGGGATTGTTGGCTGAGTCATCATCGATACAAACCCTTGCCATTCTGGCTCCCTCAAACTAGAAGCGACCTACAAAAGTCAAATAGATACTTCATATTATCATAACTTGACCATATTATATATACTTGATAGAAAAATACACACTAATAACTTTAGAAATGTATGTACCATGGGACTATCACTCCGAACGGATATGCCTATGACTCTATCATGATGATAGGGTCTCACGACATCATTACATGCCACTCTCTATCAAATAAACCATGTAAATTAAAAATGAGTATGCACAATTGACAAGTATACATGTATGCATAAACAAACTAAATTACTTAATTACCTTTCCTTTATCAATAGTTGAGACCTGCACCCCCTCACATTGCCCCCTAGTGGCAACTAGTGACACCTACATCAGTATGTAAAAGATGATCATAAAAATTAGAAAACAATGTACATATACTATTATCATAATGGGTATGTGCAAGATCATGAGGGGCCAAAAAGTGATGATGTGAAAAGTATTCACTTTTCACTCGTCCAAAAGCACATGAAAATGCTTGTTGACTTTTTAGTAGGCCTAGGTGTCAGTACACCTGGGCAAACTTGATACCAAAGCACAAGCCTAATCGGGTACCTGATAACTGTGGCATAAATCTGAAACCCGTGAGCCCTTTTCTTCATTTCTTTCCATGTTTTTCTTTGCCAAAATGGCTTGATATATCATATACCTAATATATTTTCAAATACCTGATTTGGGAAACAACAAATTCAACTCCCGAGCATATTTGGTAAGTAATTATTTGTATATTTTTATTATTTTATTTCATTTTCATGCTAAATGTAGCATTTTTTTTTAAAATAGGGTTTTGTATTGATATTTGTCATAATATATGAAATTAGATTGAAATTTAGATTTTTTTTTTATTTAATCAGGCATGGCTGACAACAATGAAGAAAATAACCCTCCCGCACCAAATAATGATCCTGAAAACAATCTCCCATATCTAAACCCTAAATCTTTACAAGATTTGATACAAGAAAATTTTAACACAATATGAGGTTTTCAAAACACATATCAAAATATACCTACATTAGGTCCCATGCTTGCCACACTAAATACAATTGTTAGAAATATTGACACACTCATGCAACAACATAATGCTACTCTTCATTGGCGTGATGATATGCAGGCCCAATTTGATGACAGGCTTGACCATGATGGGATTGCAGCCCTTAATATAACTAAGATATAGCCGCCCTTTTTGTCAATTCTAAAATTGGAATACCAGTTGACCCCAAAAAGCCCAAATTATCAATAAAATGGTGCACAAATGAAGCAATGCGCACAAACTTTTGGGATCGCTGGTGGATGGTTTTTGATAAACCACCCCATAGCAATTTGGAGGTCCCATTTTATTTCATTAAAAATTTGTATGCTGAGTTTGTGCTTGGTCACCATGTTGATTTTTGGAGTATGAGGCCCAACATGGGCATAGGTGGAGGATCTCCTCAGACTAGGCCATCTACCCAGTGCCGAAAGGCCACTACCTTTGTCCCCCCCACTGATGTTGCACCCCCTCCTCCAGTGCAGCATCCCGATATCATTGCAGAGGCTGCCTCACAGACTATTAGGGCCATTCATTTACTGAGTGATCAGTTGATCATGCAGACCAGGTCAGTGTTGCCTCCTGGTGTGGATGATGCTAGCGCATCGACATCTCATTGGAGTTCACATGTATGTGAGCCCCATATTTGCATTATATGCAAGAACATGTGCCTCGGACCACTTACTGATGCTAATATATATCAGTGACATGTTATTGATGAGGAGGATATAGGAGACACAGCTGCAGAGGCTGCAACACCTCATGGAGCATCTACATCTCATGAGAGTGCTCAAGAGGTGCATGCAGAGCCATTGACTCCTGTTGATACGGTAAGAGTAAACATTATAAATAAATTTGTCACATGATTTATTTAATTTAAAAATAATTTATTTATTTAGATTAGTTTTAATGATTGCATGCACTTATGTATATATATTTTTTCCATTTATGTTCAGTCGATGACACAGGAGGAGGTGAGACAGGTGGATGAGTCCACACTTTCGACCATTTCATTTGGCCTTGATGACTATATGGTATATTATAAATTATGTACCCATTAGTTATTTTTTATATCATTTGGTGTACATGCTTAAATCTCTATCAATTAGAGCAATAAAATTCATACATTTACTTATATATTATCATCTGATTGTGTTCTTGCAAGGTACATCCGATGTCAGTGGGGGGCACAAGGGGGTTCCTTCATTAGGTGTCGACAAAGGAAAGGTAGTTAATTATTTAAGATTAATTATGCATGCACATGTATGCCACTTGTGTGTAGTAATAAATATTTTACTTGCACTTTATTGTATAGGGTGTGGCTATTGATGATGTCCCAACAGCTATTCGGCAATGTAGGGTTATAGGCATCTCGATTTAGAGTGATAGCCAGATTGTGCATAGAATTTTAGATATTGTTATTTGTATTTTGTAACTAGGGTTGCTATGATGAAGTACATTTATATATAATTGACAATCTTTTTACTCTCATAGGTTACTCTGAGTGTGAGGGAGGGCCCACGAGAATCTTTTGTATCTTTGTTGACCCAGCCCACCATTCCAGAGGAGGGATCATCAGATGTAAGTTTTAATTTTAGTTCAATCAATTTGTAATTTTATTATGCTATCATCCTATTTTGTAGATTTATTAATCTACGTTGCACCACTCTACTAATCTCATTATTGCAAATATATATTTATAGGTCACAGTTGGTATTGTTCGCATGGTCCCTTCACTACCCATGACTTATGCTAGGACACCTGATTGTGGTAGGTGATCGAGAGACCAGGTAGGCCTTATCACATGTTATCATGCATTAGGACCCTTAGGGAGTCCCCATGACCCCTTTTGACACATTTGAATGCTCAAGTGTGTCTTAAGGGGTCTTAGGACCCCTTTTGACACATTAGAATGCTCAAGTGTGTCTTAAGGGGTCTTAGGACCCCTTTGGACACACTTGAGCATTCAAATGTGTCAAAAGGGGTCATGAGGACTCCATAGGGGTCCTAACGCATGATAAGGCATACTAGGACCCCTAGCGAGTCCCCATGACCCCTTTTGACACATTTGAATGCTCAAGTGTGTTTGAAGGGGTCCTAAGACCCCTTAAGACACACTTGAGCATTCCAATGTGTCAAAAGGGGTCCTAAGACCCCTTAAGACACACTTGAGCATTCAAATATGTTAAAAGGGGTCATGGGGACTCCCTAGGGGTCCTAACATGTGATAAGGCATACTAGGACCCCTAAGGAGTCCCAATGACCCCTTTTAACATAGTTGAATGCTCAAGTGTGTCTTAGCACCCCTTTTGACACATTGGAATGCACAAGTGTGTCTTAAGGGGTCTTAGGACCCCTTCGAACACACTTGAGGATTCAAATTTGTCAAAAGGGGTCTTGGGGACTTCCTAGGGGTCCTAGTATGCCTTATCATGGTTAGGACCCCTAGGGAGTCCCCATGACCCCTTTTGACATATTTTAACACTCAAGTGTGTTTTAAGGGGTCTTAGGACCCCTTCAGACACACTTGAGCTTTCAAATGTGTGAAAAGGGGTCATGGGGACTCCCTAGGGGTCCTAGTATGCCTTATCATGCGTTAGGACCCCTAGGGAGTCCCCATGACCCATTTTGACACATTTGAATGCTCAAGTGTATCTTAAGGGGTCTTATGACCCCTTTGGACATAGTTGAGCATTGAAATGTGTCAAAAGGGGTCATGGGGATTCCCTAGGGGTCCTAACACCTGATAAGGCATACTATGACCACTAGGAAGTCCTTAAGACCCCTTTTGACACATTTGAATGCTCAAGTGTGTCTTAAGGGGTCTTAGGACCCTAATTGATACATTGGAATGCTCAAGTGTGTCCTAAGGGGTCTTAGGGTCCCTTCGGACACACTTGAGCATTCAAAGGTGTCAAAAGGGGTCTTGGGGACTTCTTAGGGGTCCTAGTATGCCTTATCACATGTTAGGACCCCTAGGGAGTCCCCATGACCCCTTTTGACACATTTGAATGCTCAAAAGTGTCCGAAGGGGTCTTAGGACCCCTTCAGACACTTTTGAGCATTCAAATGTGTCAAAAGGGGTCATGGGGACTCCCTAGGGGCCCTAGTACACCTTATCATGTGTTAGGACCACTATGGAGTCCCCATGACCCCTTTTGACACATTTGAATGTTGAAGTGTGTTTTAAGTGCTCTTATGACCCCTTTAGACACACTTGAGCATTAAAATGTGTGTAAAGGGGTCATGGGGACTCCCTAGGGGTCCTAACACCTGATAAGGTGTACTAGGACCCCTAGGAAGTCCCCAAGACCCCTTTTGACACCTTTGAATGCTCAAGTGTGTCAAAAGGGGGCCTAAGACCCCTTAAGACACACTTGAAGATTCCAATGTGTCAAAAGGGGTCCTAAGACCCCTTAAGACATACTTGAGCATTCAAATGTGTCAAAAGGGGTCATGGGGACTCCCTAGGGGTCCTAACATGTGATAAGGTGTACTATGACCCCTAGGGAGTCCCCATGAGCCCTTTTGACACATTTGAATGCTCAAGTGTGTCCGAAGGGGTCATAAGACCCCTTAAGACACACTTGAGCATTGAAATATGTCAAAAGGGGTCATGGGGACTCCATAGGGGTCCTATCGCATGATAAGGCATACTAGGACCCCTAGGGAGTCCCCATGAGCCCTTTTGACACATTTGAATGCTCAAGTGTGTCTTAAGGGGTCTTAGGACCCCTTAAGACACACTTGAGCATTCAAATGTGTCAAAATGGGTCATGGGGACTCGCTAGGGGTCTTAGTACACCTTATCATGCATTAGGACCCCTAGGGAGTCCCCATGACCCTTTTGACACATTTGAATGCTCAAGTGTGTCTTAAGGGTTCTTAGGACCTCTTTTGACACATTGGAATGCTCAACTATGTCTTAAGGATTCTTAGGACCCCTTCAAACACACTTGAGCATTCAAATGTGTCAAAAGGGGTCATGGGTGCTCCCTAGGGATCCTAGTATGCCTTATCATGTGTTAGGACCCCTAGGGAGTCCTTGTGACCCCTTTTGACACATTTGAATGCTCAAATGTGTCTTAAGGGGTCTTAGGACCCCTTAAAACACACTTGAGCATTCAAATGTGTCTTAAGGGGTCTTAGGACCCCTTAAAACACACTTGAGCATTCAAATGTGTCAAAAGGGGTCTCGAGGACTCCCTAGGGGTCCTAGTACGCCTTATCACATGTTAGGACCCTTTAGGAGTCCCCGTGACCCTTTTTAACATATTTGAATGCTCAATTGTGTCTTAAGGGGTCTTAGGACCCCTTAAGACACACTTGAGCATTCAAATGTGTTAAAAAGGGTCACGGGGACTCCCCATGACCCCTTTTGACACATTTGAGGACCCCTTAAGACACACTTGAGCATTCAAATGTGTTAAAAGGGGTCACGGGGACTCCCTATGGGTCCTATTATGCCTTATCATGCATTAGGACCCTTAGGGAGTCCCCATGACCCCTTTTGACACATTTGAATGCTCAAGTGTGTCTTAAGGGGTTTTAGGACCCCTTTTGACACATTGGATCTCTCAAGTGTGTCTTAAGGGGTCTTAGGACCCCTTTAGACACACTTGAGAGTTCAAATGTGTCAAAAGGGGTCATGGGGACTCAATAGGGGTCCTAACACGTGATAAGGTGTACTAGGACCCCTAGGGAGTCCCCGTGACCCCTTTTGACAAATTTGAATGCTCAAGTGTGTCTGAAGGGGTCTTACAACCCCTTTTGACACATTGGAACTTTCAAGTGTGTCTTAAGGGGTCTTAGGACCCCTTCAGACATGCTTGAGCGTTCAAATGTTTCAAAAGGGGTCTTGGGGACTTCCTAGGGGTTATAGTATGTCATATCACGTGTTATGACCCCTAGGGAGTCCCCATGACCTATTTTGACACATTTTAATGCTCAAGTGTGTCTTAAGGGGTCTTATGACCTCTTCAGACACACTTGAGAGTTCAAATGTTTTGAAAGGGGTAATGGCGACTCCCTAGGTGTCCTAGTACGCCTTATCAAGCATTAGGACCCCTAGGGAGTCCCCATGACCCCTTTTGATACATTTGAATACTCAAGTGTGTTCGAAGAGGTCATGGTGACTCCCTAGGTGTCCTAATGCCTGATAAGGTGTACTAGGACCCCTAGGAAGTCCCCAAGACCCCTTTCGACACATTTGAAC
The DNA here is from genome assembly GCA_027943335.1 of Chamaecyparis obtusa. Taxonomy (NCBI): domain Eukaryota; kingdom Viridiplantae; phylum Streptophyta; class Pinopsida; order Cupressales; family Cupressaceae; genus Chamaecyparis; species Chamaecyparis obtusa. The sequence continues at coordinate 1,258,251 of BSBK01003984.1, forward strand.
CCTTAAGACCCCTTTTGAAACATTTTTTCCAATGTGTCAAAATGGGTCCTAGGACCCCTTCAGACACACTTGAGTATTCAAATGTGTCAAAAGGGGTCTTGGGGACTTCATTGGGGTCCTAGTATGCCTTATCACGCGCTAGGACCCCTAGGGAGTCCCCATTACCCCTTTTGACACATTTTAATGCTCAAGTGTGTCTTAAGGGGTCTTAGGACCCCTTCAGACGACCCCTTCAGACACACTTAAGCTTTTAAATGTGTCAAAATGGGTCATTGGGACTCCCTACGGGTCCTAGTATGCCTTATCACGCGTTAGGACCCCTATGGAGTCCCCATGACCCTTTTTGACACATTTGAATGCTCAAGTGTGTCTTAAGGGGTCTTATGACCCCTTCGGACACACTTGAGCATTCAAATGTGTCAAAAGGGGTCATGGGGACTCTCTAGGGGTCCTAATGCTTGATAAGGTGTACTAGGACCCCTAGGAAGTCCCCAAGACCCCTTTTGACACATTTGAACGCTCAAGTAAGTCTTAAGGGGTCTTAGGACCCATTTTGACACATTGGAATGCTCAAGTGTGTCTTAAGGGGTCTTAGGATGCCTTAAGACACACTTGAGCATTCAAATTTGTCAAAAAGGGTCTTGGGGACTTCCTAGGGGTCCTAGTTCACCTTATCACGCGTTAGGACCCCTAGGGAGTCCCCATGACCCCTTTTGAGACATTTAAATGCTCAAGTGTTTCTTAAGGGGTCTTAGGACCGCTTCAGACACACTTGAGCATTCAAATGCTTCAAAAGGGGTCATGGGGACTCCCTAAGGGTCCTAACGCATGATAAGGTGTACTAGGACCCCTACGGAGTCCCCATGACCCCTTTTGACACATTAGAATGCTCAAGTGTGTCTTAAGGGGTCTTAGGACCCCTTTGGACACACTTGAGCATTGAAATGTGTCAAAAGGGGTCATGGGGGCTCCCTAGGGGTCCTAGTACACCTTATCATGTGTTAGGACCCCTAGGGAGTCCCCATGACCCCTTTTGACACATTTGAATGCTCAAGTGTGTTCAAAGTGGTCCTAGGACCCCTTAAGACACACTTGAGCATTCAAATGTGTCAAAAGGGGTCATTGGGACTCCCTAGGGGTCCAAACATGTGATAAGGTGTACTAGGACCCCTAAGGAGCCCCCATGACCCCTTTTGACACATTAGAATGCTCAAGTGTGTCCGAAGGGGTCCTAAGACCCCTTAAGACACACTTGAATGTTCAAATGTGTCAAAAGCGGTCATGGGGGCTCCCTAGGGGTCCTAACACTTGATAAGGCATAGTTGGAGCCCAAGGGAGTCCTCATGACCCCTTTTGACACATTTGAACACTCAAGTGTGTCTGAAGGGGTCCTAGGACCCCTTAAGACACACTTGAGCAATCCAATGTGTCAAAAGGGGTCATTCCATTTTATTTAGTGCTTCTAGTGAATCCAAATTTAGTTCTTATAAAGATGAGATGTTAGTGAATGACTTCTTGCTAATACTACTCTTCCACCAGATCTAGATTTCAATCCTTTTGTGGATCTACAGGCTCAATCACGAGCCCATAGGATTGGCCAAGAGAAAAATGTGATTGTATATTAATTGATTACAAAATGTTCAGTTGAGGAGAAAATATTGCAACGATCAAGAAGAAAATTGATTATGGAAAATCTAGTTATTAATTCTGTTAAGAATGAAACTATTAAGGAATTGCTTGAATCACAAACCATGAAAATAACCTTCTGCAACAAAGAAAATTCAAGCTATAGAATTTATTAACTCTAAATTTAAATGTCTTATCAGCATTCATGGAAGAGATTTCATTAGCATCCATGGAAGAAATTTCATTAACTTCAGACAAAATCATCTTAAAAAATTCATTAACTTCAGGCGAAATCATTTAAGATGAACAAAAACAAAATCGTATTACTCAGAAATGATAGAGAATTAATATGAGATAAACCAAATTTATCAAATTCTTCCAATCCGTAGCTTCTCTTCGAGCGCAAAATGACAATCCATGGAGCCAAAATTATGGTGAAAATTAAATTCTTCGAGTAAGTCGTTTAGAAACGCACAGAATACTATAATGCATGATGATTTATAGAGAATTTATGATGGACTATGTTGTGCAAAAGCTTGCAATCCTTGCCATATCTCAGAGTACTGATGAGAAGCAATGGTGAAAGTCTGAGATAGAGGTGGCGCCGACATTGAAGCAGCAAGACATTCTTCATAATATCAGGGCGGTGCCATCAAAACGACAAGGCTTTCCTCATAATATCGCACCGCCGCTGATCTCTTCTTTAAATTTATTAATGTGGTCAGTTCTACAACGCTTGCATAATTTCCAGTACAGCTGCTCATTTTACCAAACCCTTCCCCGCTCTACATAATCTTCGATCGGTTCAAAGATCCCTCCAGTTGTTCTTGTTTAACCTCCCAATGACTCTGTTGAGCTGTCAGATTATCAACAGGCATGGTACAATTGTCCGGTTCAACCAGAATCTATTTTTGATATTAATATATAATTAAATAATATTTAATGTAAAATGTATATTATATATAATATTATATATATATAATATATAGTTTTTAATATTAATATGTATTAAATAATATTTAATGTAAAATATATATTATATAATATTTAATATATAATTGATATTATAAATATTTAATATATCTAATATATAGTTTTTTATATATTAGATAATATATAAAAATTCTATATATTAAAAATTCTGAAGTGGGAGGGAGAAAGTGGAGGGAAGGGAAAGTGAAAATTAAAAATTCTGCCATCATTTTCGGGTACCCGATTAGGCTCGGTATTGCCTTGTGCACCAAACCTACATGGTCAACTATTGAAATGTCTCAAATATGTGTTTTTCCCCTGTTTCTCTAAGTTTCAGATTTTGACAATGTAGCTGACGACTTTTTTTCACCCAAATTTGATAAAATGAAAAGGGTATTTTAAGGATATTATCAGCTTTCTATCGATATAATTGTTGTCAAATTTTGAATTCAGTAAGTAATTATTAGTTATTTTCTAATTGAGCTACCTCTAAAGTGCTAATTTATATACTAATTGAAAAATGACTATAACTTTCAAATGGTATAACATTTTTGAGATCTGAAAAATGTGTCACATTCTATGCTTCACCTACTATAAGAAAAAATAAAAATTTGAATTTTGTAAAGTTTTGAATGAGTTAAGGGGGTCAGACACGGAAGGTTTTTTATTCTAAAAATGTTGTAGTAGAAAATTCATAATTAATTTTTTTTTTTTGGAATAAAATTACAAAAAAATATGCGTCACATCCGGGCATGAGTCTACTACTTATATATTAAATATTATAAAAAAATATTATCATTTGATCATGATTAAGGTGGTTAGACATACACCTACTTCTTATTTTTTTCCTGAAATTTTTGTACTACTGTATTGAAATCTATACTTTTCACCAATTATATTAATTTTTTTTTAGCAAAGGACGAGTAGTTTAGAAACTACATTGAATTTCCTATAGATTCTATTCTTACAACTTTTTGGTATTAGGTTGATAGCTAGTTCAAATTTTCACGTCAAGTTGACTAACCCTGATTTGCTGATTTTTCATTGCCACTTTTGGGCATAGTTTGGCCCCTCATGATCTTGCACATACCCTAATTTAAAAGGAAACCAATGAGTACATTAAAAAATATGTACCATGGAAGAGTCAAGACCAAATGATATGGCCGAAAGTGTGGACCCCTCCACTTGTGCCATCTCCTCCTCTGTCATCAACTGAACATAAATGTAACACATTAAAAGACATAAGTGGGAAATTATTATAAGGAAATTCTACTAAAAATATGAACAATAAAATTTAAAAAAAATGTAAAAAGTGAATGGTTTACCCTTACCGTAATAGTGGGAGTCCATGGCACTGTAGGCTCCTGATGCATATCTCCATGAGCTGCCTCAGTGCCTGTAGTGTGCTGTATAGAGTTATCCCCATCGAAGCCGAAACTATATGTATCACTATCAATCAGGGGACCAAGGCAAATATTCTTGCATATAACGCAAGTGTGGGCCACACAACATTGTGAGCTCATAGAAGCGCCAGAAGCATCAGGATGAGGAGGCAACAATGTTGTGCTTTGTGTAACCAGCAGATCACTCAATGCGCGAATGGTGCAAATAGTCTGTGAGCTGGCCTCAATAATAATGTTTGGATGCTGCACTATGGGAGGTGGTGAAATCTTGAGAGGGGGGACATATGTGCGGGATTTCACATATTGTGATGATGGCCTATCTTGTGGAGCACCTAAACCTACACCCTGGTTTTGTCTCATACTCCAATAATCCACCTTGTGACCGAGCACAAATTCAGCATACAATTTTCTAAGAAAATAAAATGGGACATCCAAATTGTTGTGAGGTGGTCTATCAAAAACCATCCACCAACGGTCCCAAAAGTTGTCACGTATTGCACTATTTGTGCACCATTTAATTGACAACTTGGTTTTTTTAGGGTCTACTTTTAGACCGATTTTAGGATCCACAAAAATATTAGCTATGTCATGTTTTGTTATATTTAGGTTCATGACTTGATCATAATCAAGCCCATCGTCAAACTAGGCATGCATGGAATCACGCCAAAAAAGTGCAACATTATGTTGATGTGTCAGTTTCTCCATGTTTTCAATTATTGTGTTCAATGTCGTAAACATGGGGCACAATGTGGGGATATTGGCATATGCAGTTTCCAATCCTCTAAGTTCATTTAGATTATCTCCTATTAGATCTTCTAAACGATGAGGGTTGGTGATAGGTACATCTTTTGGATGTGGGGGATTGTTGGGAGGTGGGTCTGGATTGTTTGCGGGATCATTAGGAGGGTTTTCTAATTCCATGTCTAATAGCAATGAAAATAAAATAGATAATTACAATGAATTTTAAAAAACAATACAAAAACTCATTGCCACCCTAATTTTTATATAAAAAACTATATATTTATATTTAAAAACAACAAAAAACAATAAAAAATAGAAGCTTCACTTACTCGGGCAATTTGGGAAAAATCGGATAGGGGATATGGGACCAGATATCTGAAAGCCTAGCTGCGTTCATGTTTTTGCAATGAAAAAATGTTGAAGGCGGCTGGGTACAGTGAATTATATTCACTGGAAAATATCGGATATTCGATATTATCAGATATTCAAAAATATCAGATATCCGATAATGCCTTCAGGTTTGGCTTTTGGTTTGGCCAAGTGTACTTACACCCAGGCCTACCAAAAAGTCAACAAATCTATTTGCATGCTTTTGGACAAGTGAAAATAATTTTTTTTCACATCGCCACTTTTTGGCATACCATGATCCTGCACATACCCCTCAATTGATACTATATTTTAATATTAAAAAATATTAAAAGAAGTAAAATAAAGCTCCCTTTAAAACAAAGACTTAAAAGACAATTCAACTAATAACCATCAACCATAAGTATTCACATAATTAAATTTTAAATTCTAAACTACTACACATAAAGCAACATAAAAGAAAAACCTACAATCGGTATATTACAATAAGAAATTTCCCACAATTGGTATATCAAAGCGACTGCTGACAAAATTTGTTGTCTACACTTTAACGTGCTCGCCAATTTATTTCTCAATAACAAATGGCCAAGCTATTATTCGACCACTTACATATTGTCATGAGATTTTTAAAAATATACCTTTATTTCTCAATCACAAATCTCCAAACCCCAACCATGGTTAAAGTCATACATCTCTTTTCCCGTAAACACAAATCTGAAATTTGATTCGCTAATGTGATGTGCAAAGCATTTCATAACAATCATTTTTATCTCTTAACAACCAAACTAAATGTACGGATCTCTGTTTCAACCTAATTGAAAACTTATTGATAAAACTTCACAACAACTAGAAGAAGAAAGATAAGATCAATTATTAAATAATGCCGAACATCTTTCTCCATTGATCTAATTTAATTGTACATTGAGAAATTACACAATTCATTCCTCAAAATTTGTCCTCAGCACGAAATTGCATGAGAGGATGGCTTTTACAACTTAGACAATATAATTAAAAAATAGAAATTGAGAAGAATATTTATTTTATTCTTGTTTTTACAATGAATCTGTACAGGTACATATGCATCTATAGATCCTACAATCATGTTGTGTGGCTTATGCATACAGCTACATTATCTATAGGATAGGAAAGTATCCGAAAATAGTTTAGGAAAGAATCAGAAATCAAGATAGGAAAGAATCAATCCAATATCACAACACTCCCCCTCAAGTTGGTGCATAGATGTCACACATGCCCAACTTTCCCAAAAACATCGAGAACACTCGACTTGAAACTACTTTGGTGAGAATATCGGCCAATTGATCCTCTAATCGAATCGTAGGTAGCTCCACAATCTTCTCATCCAACTTCTCCTTAATGAAGAATCTATCTACCTCCACATGCTTTGTACGATCATGTTGAACCGGATTATGAGCAATATCACAAGCTGCTTTATTGTCACAATATAGTTGAATTGGCCGCCTAGGTGGACAACCCAAATCTATTAGGAGAAGTCTTAGCCACAATGCTTCACATACTCCAAGTGCCATACCTCTAAATTCTGCCTCCACACTTGATCGTGCAACAACATTCTTTTTTTTACTTCTCCATGTAACGAGATTACCTCCCACAAAGGTGAAATAACTTGAAGTAGAACGCCTGTCATCTACTGCTCCAGCCTAGTTAGCATCAGTATATGCATCCACACTTTGATAATCCTCTCTTTTAGTGAATAAAATTCCTTTTCCAGGAGTAGACTTCAGATACCTCAAAATGCGCATAACTGCATTCATATGTTGCTCTCCAGGATTATGCATAAACTGGCTAACAATACTCAATGCATAGGCAAGGTCTGGCCTTGTGTGTGCTAAGTGCATCAATCTTCCTACGAGTCTCTGGTATCTTCCTTTATCAACTGGTACCTGATTAGACTCAATACATAACTTCAATCCTTCTTCCACTGGTGTATCAGCTAGTTGACATGCTAACATACTAGTTTCCCGCAACAAGTCTAAGGCATACTTTCTTTGAGACAGAAAGATCCCTTTATCAGATCGAGACACTTCGATCCCAAGGAAATATTTCAAGGGACCGAGGTCTTTCATTTCAAATTCTCTGGACAAGTAACCCTGTAGAGCCCTCCTTTCTTTAGGATCATTTCCTGTAACCACCATGTCATCCACATACACAATAAGTGCAGTGATCTTACCCTGCTATTTCTTTAGGAATAAAGTGTGGTCTGAATTGCTCTGACGGTAACCAAAGGCTCTCATAGACTTTGTGAATCTTCCGAACCATGCCCTCGGAGATTGTTTCAACCCATATAGTGACTTTTGTAATCTACACACCTTTTGACTATGTATTTCTGGTATCATGCATCTGGGTGGGAGTTCCATGTAGACTTCTTCGAACAACTCTCCATGTAGAAAGGCATTCTTCACATCAAACTGTTGTAATGGCCAACCCAAGTTCACAGCTAGAGACAACAAGACACATATTGTCTTGATTTTAGCTACAGGTGCAAATGTCTCTGTATAATCGATCCCATAGGTTTGGGTGTACCCTTTTGCCACCAGTCTCACCTCAAAGCATTTAATTGTACCATCTGCTTTGTACTTCACAGTATAAACCCAATGACATCCAATTGGTTTCTTTCTTGGTGGACGGTCAACAAGTTCCCAGGTTTTATTTTCCTGCAATGATTTCATCTCATCATTCATAGTAGCTTTCCACCTTGGGTCAGCTAAGGCTTCCTGCACATTGTTAGGAATAGATACAATAGATAACTGATTTACAAATGACTGATTTGATTCTAACAAATGATGGTTAGACACATAATGACTCATGGGATATTTAACTTTACTAGAAAGTTCGGGTTCATATGTGGGTTTAGGGATACCTCTGGTGAGACGCTGTGGTAGTTGTTTTCTAGATGGTTCAGGAACATCCTCAGTAAGCGATTGGTGTGGTGTATCAGCTGCTTGTGGAGTGAGGGACTTAGATGGAGGTGGAGCCACAACTTCTATTTCTGGGTGTTCATCACTACTTTGATCCAAAGTTATATCATACACCTCCAATTCACCCACTTCTTGATTAATAGGTTCAGAGAGTTCCCCTTCTTCAGAGATGTCCAAGTTACCCACATCTTTAGAGATGTGAACATCCACATCTTCAGAGATGTGATCATCATAGTGTAGAGACTGAATCTCCTTCTGGTACTCCCCCTGAAGTTCAAGCTCAGAGGAAAAATACATTGAGTCTTCATGAAAAACTACATCCAATGTAATAAACATTCATTGGGTTGGGGGATGATAGCATTGGTACCCCTTTTGATAAGTAGCATATCCTAGAAAGACACATCGCAACACTTGAGGAGATAACTTGTTGCACTGATGCTTATGGAGGTGTATGAATGCTACACAACCAAAGACGTGAGGAGGTAAATTTGGGACAGCTGGAGCAACAACTGCCTTAGTGAGAACCTGGGATGGTGTCTAGAAATCAATAGTGCTGGAGGGTACCCGGTTGATCAAATATGTTGTAGAGGTAAGTGCTTCGCCCCAATAGGACAATGACATGTGGGCTTCTATCAACGAAGCACATACAACCTCCAACAAGTGACGATTTTTCCTCTCGGCCACCCCATTCTGCTGAGTTGTATTGGAACAAGTAGTTTGATGTATAGTTCCATGTGCTTCCAGATACTGCCGAAGTTCAAAACTCAAATATCCACCTCCATTGTCACTACGGAGAACCTGAACTTGTGCATTATACTGAGTACGAACCATGTTATAAAATTTTTGAAATAACAAGTTCACTTCACTTTTAGACTTCATTAAGCACACCCAAGTCATCTTGGTACAATCGTCAATAAAAGTAACAAACCAACGTGATCCACCCAAGGTAGTGACTTTGGACGGACCCCAAACATCAGAATGTATGACCATAAAGGGAACTAGACTTTTATTCAAAGTTAATGGAAAAGAAGCACGATGGATTTTTGCAAGTTCACAAACTTCACACCAGAAGCTAGAAACATCAAATTTTGCAAATAAACTAGGAAATAATTTCTTTAGGTAACCAAAGGAAGCATGCCCCAAACGTCGATGCCATAACCAGATTTCAGATTTTTGCTTCTCCTCCTC
>BSBK01003984.1:1275000-1315632 GCA_027943335.1 Chamaecyparis obtusa
ATAGAGAATCTGAGATCTGAGAATATGAAGCTGCAAAGGCGAGTGGAGGAAAGCCAACGGTACGAAGTGGAATTAATGGCGGATTTGGAGAAGCTGAGGATGAGATTGTTAAAAACGGAAGAAGCGGAGGAGTGGCTGTGCTCTCAGCTTGGGGATTTGGAGGCGGAATCGGTTATTCAGGCGCAGGATTATAATCAGCACATCAATTTTCTTAAACAGCAATTGGCACAAATGCTCTGTTAAAGCCATTGCTCGCATTAAGGTGTTTACAATTGCTTTAACATGTGGGCATACACTCTGCTTCTTATTTCACATTTTGCAAACAAATGTACACAACAATTTAATTAAATCTTTTAGAAAATTCTCTAAGGAGACAATGCTTTCCTTGGATTCATCCTTTCATTATATTATTTGCCCCTGTGCATTATCTCACAATTCCTTTGGAGACAATGCTTTTCTTTGGCCTAATTCTCCTATGGAAGATTCACTTGTGGACAATGCTTCACTTGGTTATCCTTTTCAAGATGGGTTGACTAGCATAATGTGGCTTGCTATACTTTCAATTCCATCTTTGCACTGATCTCTCTTTCTCTACATGAACCATAGTAAGTCAAACCTTACCATGATTTTGATGAGGACCTAAGTTGCTCGGGTGCTTGGTGTCTCCTTGTCTCTTTGAACATGATAATTATTTTTAACGCTTTGATCTACTTTACCATGAGCATGGGGTAATCTCACACTCTTGCTAAAGTGGAGGCTATAAATGTACCATCCTAAATTGTAAGAACCTATAATTAGATGCTCAATTAGGCCCCATTTTAGTATTCTCAAGTTTTCATGTCTATTATGCTTTATCCATCCCTACTTCCCTTTTCATTCTCACATCTTCTCCACAATCCCAACCCCTAGAACAAATTTTGAGACATCATGGGAGTAATAGGTCTATTTAGGGAATAGATCGACCCAATCAACCCACTCCTCAAGGTTTGCCCCAAAATTTAAATTAGAGGCTTTTCTTAATGGTTAAACGAGAAATCTAAAGCCCGATTGGCTTCCTTCAAGTTTTGAGCTCTGAAATACTTGTGAGAGGTATATAAGCAATGTATCTCTCCTCATTTGAACACCACTTCAAAAAAATCAAGCTCTCTCATACAAATTTGCATCCAAGCTTTCTAAGACAAATTTTCAAGCATCTAAGGAATCATTTGAAGGAAATCTTCTCTATTATAGCAAGCTTCTCTCCCTCATGAAGGTTAAGTAGAGGATACCTCAATTTAGCAAGAAGATCATTCTTCCAAATACACAAATATCAATTTGAATATAGTTCTTATCAAGGCAAGAGTCAATCAAGCATAAAAAAATCAAAGATTTGAGGAGTATTGCAGATCTATGCATTTGTAAAGGGCACTCTTGATTCTTCTTTATATTTCAAGATACATACAACTACATTCAAGACAACTACAAGCATCTTTGTAGACATTAGGACATTGTGTCTATTTTTGAAGGTGTAAGCATTTACATTTCAAATATAGCATTTTCTTTAATTTAACATGCTTTCCTTTCATGCACACTTCATTTCATTTTCAAGTTTTATTCCTCAACAAGGGTTTGATTGAGGCAAACCCCTCTCTTCGCAATGTTTCCTCTCTTCTCTATGTGCAAGAATATGTGGTGCTTGCACTAGGATCATATCTGGGAAGTCCAAGACCTTGCCAATAGTCTATAACTGAAAATAATCAGAAGTGCAAGGAACAGGTCAACCAAGTCACCATAGTCCCTCAGATCCTCTTCAAATTAAATTTATTGGTTAGTTTAAGTCTTTGGGCCTTATTTCTGGTTATGGAATTGATCTTTTTGCTTTTTGTCTATTTGTGCATTCTGAAACTCACTATTTTTTCCCTTCTAACCTTCAATGTTGCATTATCCAATCACATTTACCTAAACAACCCTCAATTACAACGAAGGATCATTGCACTCACTCAACGCCTAAGCCTACTTGAGCCTAGTGGGTAATCTTCTAATGCAACCCAGGTTGGTTTGATGCCATATTAAGGAACCACACTAGAACCCCTTGTTACAATTTTTAAGGCACAACACCCTTGTTTGTTGTAAACTGACAAAAATGCAAAACTATCAAAACTATTTCACCATGTAATTTGTTTCTTTTTATGATCTACAAACACATAATTTACCATCAACATCTAACACCTTTTATTGTATTCATAATTTATGGTTGAAAGTTCTTTAATTTTAAAGGAAGTGGAATATGATGATTCATTGATTATAATAATAATTTTTTAAACTAATTACTTGATTTCACTTAATTTTTTTTTAAAATATTCATATTCTTTAGTAGTGTTCTTATTCTCTACAATAGATAATGAAGACAAAGGAATGCATATATTTGAAACATAGATAAATCAATGCATTTTTTATATATATATTTAAATTAAATATTTTTCATCATTATAAAAACTAACAAACATTACATTTTTCTTATAAAAGAAACTATATTATCATTACAATGATTCTAATGTTAATCAAGTTTTACAATTTCACGACCACTTTTATATTTAATAAAATAAATGTGTTTGAATCTTTTATTTCAAATATTATTTTTAATATTAAAAGAAGTAAAATAAGACTTCTTCCTTTAAAACAAAGACTTAAAAAAGACAATTCAACTAAGCATCAACTATCATAAGTATTCACATAATTAAATTTTAAATTCTAAAGTACTACACATAAAGCAACATAAAAGCAAAACAACAAAAGTACCAAAGATATAGACTGCTGAACGGTGGGCTAAATCCAGGGAATACTCCATGTAGAAAAAACATAAAAGCAAAATCTAAAATGGCATATCACAATAAGTATCACAAATCGCCAGGCTATTATTCGACCACTAACATTTGTCGTGAGATTTTAAAAAATATACCTTTATTTCTCAATCACAAATCTCCAAACCCCAACGGTTAAAGTCGTACATCTCTTTTCCTGTAAACACAAATCCGAAATCTGATTCGCTAATGCGATGTGCGGAGCTTTTCATAACAATCGTTTTTATCTCTTAACAACCAAATTAAAAGTACGGATCTCTGTTTCAACCTGATTGAAAACATATTGATAAAACTTCACAACAACCAGAAGAAGAACGATAAGATCAATTATTAAATAATGCCGAACATCTTTCTCCATTGATCTCATTTTGTACATCGAGAAATTACACAATTCATTCCTCAAAATTTGTCCTCAGCACGGATTCGCATGAGAGGATAACTTGTACAACACAGACAATATACATAATCAAATCTTCCATTTTGCAGCAAAAGTTTTAGTTTTGTGTTACCAAAATCATTCTCAGCAATTGCGTTGAAATTGTGCAAGAAGATCTTGCATTTGCGCCAATTGCTGCTTGAGAGAAGTGATTTGATGACTGTAATCCCGCGCCTGAAGAACAGATTCTGCCTCCAGCTCTCCAAGCTGTGAACAGAGGTGCTCCTCCGCTTCTTCCGTCTTTAACAATCTCATCCTCACCTTTTCCAGCTCCGCCATTAATTCTGCTTCGAATCTTTGGCTTTCCTCCAACTGCCTTTGCAGCTTCATATTCTGAGATCTGAGGGCCTCTATTTCTGAGCGCTCTATCTCTCCATTTAGATCCTCCTTTGCACTCTTCTTCTTGTATGCCGGCGAAATGGAAGGCTGTGAGAAGAAAGAGAAATCAGCAAGAGCAGGAGCCATTTATGAATTTCCTCTTCACAAATAAAAAACTGAGATTATTGTAAGCAATGAAAGGGGAAAATGGATATAAATAAATATCATTATCGACGGGAAAACGTCTATATACAATGAATGTAGTTCAAATGAAAAAAGCGTCTACATACAATGAATGTAGTGATGGATAATTCTAGACGCTATTGACATATTCCATTTTTCTTCTTTAAGTTATAGTTTCATTATTATCTTTTGGATGGCGGTTGTTTTTTTTTAATGCAAGTCAAATTTGAAGTGGATAATGAGAGATTTAGAGAGAATTTTTAGTAGAATGGTGTTTTTTTTTTTCAAAATACCTTTCAATCAAGAGAGTTTTCATATTTAGTTCTTTATTTTGTAGATGAGGATACACAATTGAATTATTTAAATTTTTTTTATTATTGTAATTATGTTATTTAATAAGAATATGACAAATAATAAATTTAAAGTGAATTCGTATATCTATAATTTTTTGAATCAATATTAATGAGGGCTATTTTAAAAAGAGAACATGAAATTGTATCTCATAAGTAATATCAATTACATTGCTTAAAGATTACTGTTTCGAAACATATATGCATTATGAAAATTATGTATGCTACAACTAATTTAAGGCGAGAAACTATATAAAGGTTTGACGTGAAAGTGTATCATTACTTTTATTAGAACAATTACTTATAGGTGTCATATCAATTTAAGAATAAAATACTCCAATATCGTAAATAATAATTCTCAAAGATGTTTATTCAGATTATGTGAGTATATCTAATATTTAAACACAAATAATAAAAAGGTTTAAAATATTGAATGAGTATAGAAGAGGTGAACCCTCTTAGCACTAGATAATGAAAATGAATACTCTTTGCAAATAGAAATCAAATTTTTATAAAATTGAATTATAGTCATAAATTAAATTAAAAAATTCTCACATCCTACCACAACACCAAATATATATGTGCATATGAATTTTTACTAATTTGAATTTTATACTTCCAATTTAAGTTATCTAGAGATTAAACCATGCAATATCAAAAATTGAAAATCCATTGGAAATTGATGAAAATAATTAATAGAAGTAGCTTTCACCTTTGATGTTAAAATTTTAATTAGTTGTGCAAATAAATAGAAATTATTGTTAAGAATTGATGTTTAATTAGACATATAAGAAATATTAAATACTTTGTAGTCTTCTTAGAAAATGTTAAAAAACTTCAGAGTAGTGTATATATATATATATATATATATATATATATATATATATATATATATACAAAAAAAAAGATAAGAATTGAAATGATAAAAAAATTAGTAAAAATAATACTAGTGTAGATATCTTAAATACATCTATCTAAAATGTTTTAAGAGATCAATTTGGAGCTATTTTATTTACTTAAAAGTCAATTTATTTATTAAAACTTATTTTATTTAACTCGAAACATATAAACTTACAAATTGGGAATAACAACTCATGTCTAGGTGCGCTTTGCTCTAGCTTCCACTCATGCACCCTTTGTTCTATCTTTTTCCCACATACCCTTTATTCTAGCCTCTTCCAACATGTCCCTTGTGCTAGATCTTTCTAGTGTGTCTCTCTTCCCAAGGATTGTGGGTTTCACTAACAGTGTCGTCCCTAAACCCTCCCCCTACTCATCTCTCCTAGTTGGAGTAGGTCCTTTTGTTGGTTCTTCCCAGGCTTTGCAAGGTGTGTTGTGCTTATTCATGCTTAGGATATTTCTACTACATTTGGGTCTTTAGGTGGAGGCAACATTGTCGCCGCTAGCTCTGTTCCTCCTCCAAGATTACTTGGGGGACAAAGCTTTGGTCAACTTGCCAAGTTTGGTCATGTGTGCCCCCAAGAGTTCTCTGGCCTCTTCTTTCTGCTAAGACTTCGCATGTGATCGTTTGTGGTATTGAGGTAGCTAAAAATAAGTTATTTTTCTGAAGATGTGGATTGATGTATTTATTCTCCCATCTTTGGACTTCGAGCTTCCAAATCTACATACTCGGGTTCTCTCTCTTCCTAGAAGCCTCTTGTGTCGAGTAAGATTGAGTTTCTCCCTTGTACCAAAGGTTTCTTCATTTCATCATTTGTTTCTTTTGAGGATTAAGGCTTAGTATTGGGTCAACATTTTGCTCGGGGAGAGCAACGTCTTTCCATTAAATCTTGGTTCCACTCTTTCAACCCCCTCACTAAATCACTTCAAGTGCATCTAGTTTAGATTAAGCTACCAAATCGCTCCTCAATTCCAAGCATGTTTTGAAAACTGGTGATTTCATTTCTCACATGAGTCACTCCACCTTTTCTCGCTTGTTAGTTGACATTGACAAATCTAAACCTATCCTTGGTGATGTGGTTCTAATGGTGGTTGATAAATAAGCCTTGGATGCAATCATTGGATTATGAAGGGTTTCCCTTCAATTGTCACTATTGATTTTCTTCTAGTCACTTGGCTTCGAACTGCTCACTTTTGCATTGAAAAGGTACTAACACTTGGTATGCGAAGAAAGATCACTTGATTATTGAGGTCTCTTCTTCTAATGGGGATTTCTTTTCCTAGGATCTTGATGAGAGCCTTGCTCCAACTTTTTTGTGCCTTGAAGTTTTCATTGTGACTCTTGTTGTGTCATGCCAAGAAGTTCCTATAACAACTCATCCTATTTCTTGTCCGCCTTTGTGAGCTTAGGATGATTCCATGTATTGCCTGCTCCTTTGTTTGGTGATCATCTCTTGTCCAATTTTTCTCAGTCTACATTGGTTGTTAGTGATCCCCCAATGGTGGGTCACCTCTTCTCTCCCATTGCAATGGAGTTACAGATGATAGCATTGCTGATATTGTAGGTTGTAGAAGAGGTAAAGGTCTTTCCCCTTCTCCTCTTACTCTTTTAGGTGTGGTGAAAGAATTTATTTATTTAGGGTTGAGACCCTTACCCCCCCCCTCCCTTTGATTCCCAACTACAGTCAAAAGTTTTCTCTCTTCTTATATCTCAATCTCACCTCTTGTAAGATTTGTTTTGTTTGACTTGATAATAATCTTGTAATAGATCTAAGCCCTTTCTCTACAAGTTTATCACAAAAACCAACCTAACTACTATAAACCTCAAAAACATATTTAAAAATATGAAAATCTTATGTGGGAAAACCTCCCTAGTCCCTACCATCTTTTGTTCGCTAGCTCTACGTCCCATGGCTCTTGCTTACACGGTAAAAAGACAAGGGCCTCACTTTTTCTCCACTAAAATTATTCTTTCCTCATATACAACGTTTCTCAATATTTAAATGAAGTTAGGAACGCAAGCCATGACGAAAGCACAGCACCAACATCAACTTTTTCTCCATTTCGACAGCGCCAACATGACAATCAACACACGTAAATTCCTAATAAGACATTTTAAGTTTGACTCTTACTAAACAAATCTTTTTTATCATGCGAAACGTTGCAACAAAAAATATATAATTTCATTTTCCAGAAATCGTTTCACTCATTCCGGTAGGTCGTACAAACTTCAGGTCAACTTTACATATTTCTTTTAATCCAAATTTGTTGGTTTCCTCTGAGAATAAATTGAATATATTTTGCGACTGTTAAGGTGAAGCAATGTTTTCACCTGCACCGTTTGCTAATATGCCGTTGAATATAGCAGCTGAACTGTTGTATAACTAAGATTCATCGAATGTAGATCGATTTTCGTTGAACGGCAAGATCTATATATTTTCTACAACAAAGTATCTTTGTTGCATTACGCCAGGACCTAGGGTTTGATTTATGATAATGGCTTCTGCATTCGGGAATTTCTTTTCCTTCTTACAGCCTTCCATTTTGCCTGTATACAAGAAGAAGAGCGATAAGGATGATCTAAGTGCAGAGATAGAGAGGTCAGAAATAGAGAATCTGAGATCTGAGAATATGAAGCTGCAAAGGCGAGTGGAGGAAAGCCAACAGTACGAAGTGGAATTAATGGCGGATTTGGAGAAGCTGAGGATGAGATTGTTAAAAACGGAAGAAGCGGAGGAGTGGCTGTGCTCTCAGCTTGGGGATTTGGAGGCGGAATCGGTTATT
Source organism: Chamaecyparis obtusa (assembly GCA_027943335.1). NCBI lineage: Eukaryota > Viridiplantae > Streptophyta > Pinopsida > Cupressales > Cupressaceae > Chamaecyparis > Chamaecyparis obtusa. The sequence continues at coordinate 1,282,812 of BSBK01003984.1, forward strand.
CAGGCGCAGGATTATAATCAGCACATCAATTTTCTTAAACAGCAATTGGCGCAAATGCAAGATCTTCTTGTACAATCTCAACGGAATCGCTCATAATGATTTTGGTACCAAATTTGTTTGCGCAGAATGAAGAATGAATTTGTAAATTCTGTATGTAGAAAACGCAATAAATGAAGCAAAGGCGCTGTTTGTAGATCTCATTATTTTTTTTTGAAGGTCAAAATTGAGTAATTTTTACGCATTGTATTTTTAGAAGATCTATAAATGAAATGTAAGTTTTAAATGAAAGAAAAGTTTTTAACGATGTGTATTAGATCAGGTTTAGAGTTGAAGGGACAAAAATCAGCAGAAGTGTAAATCTTCAAATCATTATTCTTATTTCTGATTATTCGTAATTCTGATTGTCGGCTATTTCTTGCTGTTTAAAGTTTGATCATCTAGATTATCTTCGGCATCGATCTCACCTCTGTGGAGATGATTTTCCTCAAGATGGAGAATGTGATCCGAAATTTATTTTGTCAAAACACAGTAACTTTTATACCCGGTTCTTCAATATCGGATCATATTGAAATGAAATAACAAAAGTTCAATAATATTCAAAAGCTGGAACAGTCTATAATCAATCTTCCAATCACAATCCTTATTTCTAACTGTTTCCTACTTTCTTTCTAAAAATAAAAAGCCTTTACAGATGAGGTGGTTGATTTTCAGAATCAATAACTCTTTATAAAGTTTGATCTAGAGTTATATATATTTTGATCAAATAATTTGCAGTGATTTGCTGCATTGAATTGCTTCTGTAAAAAGTTTTAACTTGTTGAATCTGTAAAAAAAAAGTTAAGGTGCTGATCAATTTTGATTCATAAAGTAATTATAAATATGAAATTTTCAGTCTATGATAAATATTCTTGATTTAACTGTATGAATTTTCTTTGGTCAATATATCATATTTTCTGATCCATTATTTCAATGTTGATTACTTCTCTTTTCGCTTTTTTTATAATAGATCATACAACATCATCTGAAATATAAATAAAAAATTGATCGTACAATTAAATCGAACAACTATCAAGTTCAAATTCAAACTATCTACACAAATTGTCAAAATAATGGGTAGAATGTCAATTATAAAATCTAAATTCAAATATTTTTGTGCAAATTGTCAAAATAACAGGTAGAATGTCGATTATAAACTTGGCAGTAAGGTGATAGACACCTGACAATCAAAGCTCATCATAACTCCAAAACTGCTGTGTGCCGTCGCTGTTTGGATAAATACTATTAAATGCAAAATCTTGACAAGACGACATATTTATATCCCCGTGAATATGTCGTTGCACACGAATACGCAGGTCGCTAGCAGTTGTGAAGAACAGTTAATAAAACATAACAGAAAAGATAAAAATATTTGAACTTGGAGGAACTCACTTTTAGAAAACTTTTACACTCAAGCTTTTGTTTTTCTGCTGAAAGTAATAAAAATATTTTATTGTTAAAATTTCGATTGTCTTGTCTTTAAACAATAAGGTCATGCTAACAGTATAATTATGCCCACTTTTATAGCGGTTTGAAGACTGTTAGTAGTTATGTTAGTATAGATGGTATGATTAGTAATGTTTGTTCTATTTTTTTGTTTAAATGGTTTTTAATATTGTTAAGAGTGTTGTTAACGTTCTTTTGGTTTGTTCTAGACTGTTAACTTTTGGACTGGTTGTAAAAGAACAATGTCTTAATTTTTTCAGCTTATAGTACCAAAAAGAATAAAGTCATTGCCAATATATTAATTTGTTATATTAATGGTCAAATTTCCCTATTTATATTAATTTTTATTTTAATATATTTGTTCTAATATAATTATATATTATCAATTGTTATGTTTTAATATTTTGTATAAAAATTTAATTATATCATTATTTTTCAATTAGTTAAATAAATTATATTTTAAATTATTCTAATTTATCTATTAATATTAATTAATCAATCATTCTTTTAACATAAGTATTATAAATATAAAGGAACAAATATATATATTTTTGCCTAAAACTGACTTTGCAGAAGCAAAAATACATAGATTCTTGACAAGAAAATAACGCATTTGGTTTTAGAGATAGGTCAAATATGCATTGACAAGCTCAATAGATAAACCCTACATTCAATCATGGGGGCCGAGCTCCCCCTCCATAACACCATGAGGAATCTAGTTGGAAAGTTGTTAAAGGCGAGAAATTGCAAAGGGCAAAAAGGGCGGTGATAGGATTGAGAGATAGACAAAATTCTGCTAAGGTTTCTAGGATTTGGGCCATCCCAATCACCTCTAGAACCCCTACATTCGCATCTGGAGTGAATCATATATGTTTGGGTCAAATAAACCATCAATCAGCCTCTAATGCCTAACCAACCCCTTCTGCCTCCAATCGATTTCAACCACTACAAGGGAATGTGGAGAGTCCTCTAAAACCGTCCCCCAATGACATGCATTTTCAGAAAAATCCCAACTTTAGGGTTGATAATTTGGCTCCTTATCAGAGACCACCTACAAACAATCCTAGATATGGAAAATGGATTCCAAATAATTCTCAGATGGGCCAAAATTGGAAGGCATTTCATGACGGGAACCCTAAGCCTCAACCATTGCAACATAAAAAACCAATGGCCTTAGAGGAAAAGGCAATGATTAATATTTGTAATAAATACTCTGATGGACTATGGGATTACTATAAATCTCACGGAATCTTTTCTCGATGGTATGGATTTGGGTCACCTGTGGATGAAATCAAAGACTAGTTTCAATCCCTCTAAAAGAACCAGGTAAGTATTACTATCTTAACTGAAGGATTTATGTTTTTGGATTGTAGAGAAATGGGTTTAAAATATGAAATTTTAAATAGAAAAAACCTATGTTATAAAGGGCATGATTTTACTTTCATTGATTGGTATCCAAATATTAACCCTAGCAATCTAAAAATCAATATTTCTACATGGATCAAATTGCCTAACCTCCTAGTAGAGCTTATCCATAGTGAAATTGTTAGGGAGATAGGAAATTACATAGGTGAGTTTGTGGGAATAGAGAAAATTTTCTTTCTTATTTTGATATTATTCTATTAGTAAAGATGGATATTAACATACAAAATCTCAAACCATTCATTCTTAAGACTAACTATGCAACATATAACATTAAACCTAAATTTTGTCAAGGCCCCATTCATAACAAGATTATTAACAAATACCAAAGACCCTAGCTTGCTAAACTATATTTCTACAGACATCCAAGGTAAATATTGAATTTATTAAAAATATAAGAGGTTTATTATTGAAAATTATGATACTGGTCACTCACCCTCCCCACAAAATCTAATGGATAGTAGGAATTCCTCAGGACATAATCAGTCCCCTAGTATGGTACCATCTCTACCTAGGATTAGTCCAAACCATATCTCAAGCAATAATGGACATATGGAGAACCTTGGTAATGTTGTCTTCCCATTGAGCATTGATGATAAATCTACACAAGTATAATTAAAGAAGGTCCCATTATCAGTTGTCAATTTGTATGAGAAAAACAATAATTATTTGAAGGATAAGGAAATGATGGAATTAGAAGGGGAACTACTTGTTGAAGAAAATAATTATGTTAGCCCCACTAAGGAGGAAAATATTAAAGAGATAGAGGTCTTGGAGACCCCTAAATTTTTTCCAAACACTTATGAGCCAAGAAAGATCCCCAATGAATCATGATCCACCCTTGCTAATGAAAGGAAGGATATAGGAAAAATTAACTAAGCTGATTTAGAATAAGTATGTAATGAGATCCTTGGAGAGGTTATAAAAAATGCAGTAGAATAAGAAGTTAATATAGAAAGAGAGCAACTTATCACCAATATTCTAGAATTAGAAGCTCACGAAAGAAAGAAAAAGGAAATTGAGGAAGAAATGGTGGAATTGGGATGTTGGGAGGTAGATGGGGAAGAAAATAAGTTGGGTATCTCTCTAATTGATTTCAATAAAGACACCCTAGATTGTGCCAGAAATAACAAAAAAGAGGGCATACATCACTATCTAAACTAAGAGAGAAGGATGACTTAGCACTAGATCAAACTAAAATAACTAGACTGTTTAATGTAGGGAAGGGGAAGTACCTTCCCATGGATCCATGAGGGTGAATACTTGGAATGTTAGGGGACTAAATGCTCCTAACAAGAAAAAAAATATTAAAATGTTGCATAACCATTACAAAACTTGATATATGCTTGATTCAAGAAACTAAGTTGAAAAAGGAATAGGTAGAAGATCTAAAAAGGAAATTGGGCATTTGGGAGATAGTTGGAGTCCTTGCTGAAGTGGCATCATGAGGCCTATGGGTAATATGGTATCCTAGGACTATCTCATTTTGAATTATCAGTAGAAAAAGAACTAGATTAGTGGGTATGTCAAGAGCATTAGAAGCAACCTTCAATACATATTAATCAATGTCTATGGTCCTACTCAAAACCATGATAAGAGATTATTATGGAGGGAGATGGAATAATTTATGGACACTATACAAGAACAAATATGCAGAATTGGTGGGGAATTAAATGTCATCCTTGACCACACAAAAAAATGGGGTGGTTTTGCAAGATTATCTATAGGAACATATGACTTCAGAGAATGGGTCAATAAAAATAATCTAATGGAGATCAAGACTAACTAAAAAGTTTCACTTGGAACAATAGAAGGATGAGTTTTAGTAATATTGTAGAAAATTTTCATAGGTTCCTATTTAGGGGCAATTTGGATTATTTTCCTTATATTCTCATGACAAAGATAGTACCATATTTGGTCTAGAATCATTATCTTGACCAACTATGCATATCAGAGGATATTCAACCTAAAAGGTGCCCCTTCAAATTTGAACAAATATGGCTCAAAGATGAGAATCTTTTAAAACTTATTGAGCAATGGTGGAAATAAACTCAGGTGATTGGTTCTAAGGTTTTTTGCCTAACAACCAAAATGAAAACTATTAGAAGAAAATTTCTTTCTTGGAACATAGATAACCTCAGTAACATCTTCAAGACTAAAGTTAGATTAGAAGAACTTGAGAATCTCAATAAACTTGCTATTACAAATGGCATGGATGCAAACATGTATTTAAAATAAAAATAAGTGAAAATTGAATATGAAGATATAATTTCAAAATAAGAAATCTTTTGGCCTCAAAAGTCCAAGGAAACTTGGCTTGATGTAGGAGACAAGAACACAAAATTATTTCATAATAGTACTAAATTGCATAGGAATGTGAATATAATCACTAAAATTAAGGATTGTAAAACTTCCTTGATTACCCACAACAAATTGCAAAAGAAGTAGTTCAATATTTTGAAAATATTCTAAACAACTAGGATGGGTCACATATTACTCATCAATAGGCTATTCTACAAAAAATACCTAGGATTATATCAAAGGATCAAAACAAGACCCTTAATGCTAAATTCTCCAAAATTGAAATTGAGCTTGCAATTAAGAAAATACAGCCTAATAAGTCTCTAAGGCCAAATGTCTTCTCGACTATTTTATTTTAAAAATGTTGGCATTTCATTGGGGACGAAGCGATAGAAGCACTAGATGGGGTGAGGAATTTTGGAAACCTCCTCAAAGAAGTAAATAATACATTTCTCACACTCATACCAAAGAAGGATAAGCCAGAAAGTTTTGGAGACTTCCGTCCTATCTCATTACGCAACACTATATACAAAATACAAACTAAAACTATGCAAAACATAACTCAGAAAGTATATTCATTTCAAAATTTATGAATGAATTCTTAAAATACTATATCGAGAATGGACAATAGTTGAGCGGGAGAAAGTTTGGATTCGAACATGAAAGTGGCCAGGAACCCAGGGCCGCAGGTAGAGAGAGTTTTTGGTAATGGCATCTTTGCAGATCAGGGAGCGGGGAACTCAGATAACAAGGAGGGGGATCCAAGGGTTAAGCAGAATGATCCCGGTAAGGAGGCCAGGCTAGGAGAAGGGAACATTTCCTCTTCCCCCTTGACCTCGAAGACTCAGACAAGGGGTCAAGATGGTAAAGCCATTCATCGCAGGTGATCTACTCTTTTCGAAGTTCAACCTATAGGCAAGTCTTCTTTCCCTTCAATAAAAGGATCTTTTTGATAAAGAGAAAGGTACTTTTATCATAGAGATTCCTAATGAGTTGGTGGATCAAAATATCACCTCAATGGACCATACTCTTGTAGGAAAATTTGTGGGGTCTAGACCTAACATAGATATTGTGAGAATCTTTGCGAAAAAGAAATGGGAGTTAAAGAGGCAAGTCCTTGTCATGGCCATGGCTAAGGGCTTTCTCTCCTTTGAGTTTTCTTGTAAAGAAGACTTAGATAAAATCCTTTGTGTGGGCACTTGGTCAATAGGAAAGGCTACTTTGGTGTTACAAAAGTGGACTCTGAAGCTAGATATCAATGACTCTTTCTTCGTCCAAACCCTGGTGTGGGTAAGGCTCCCAGAACTACCTCTGGAATTTTGGGTTGAAGATGTCTTTGACGGTATAGCCAAATCTTTTGGTACTCTTCTCTTGATTGACTCGGTGATTGTTTCTCAAATCTGCCTCACCTATGCCACGATCTACATAGGCGTGGAAGAGGGCCAAGACATGCCAAAAAGTATCCTACTCCAATCCAAATTGGGCAAACACTTGCAAAAGTTGGACTACGAAAGTGTCCCTTTCGCTTGCTTCCATTGTAAGAAAGTGGGACATAAAGCCAGACTGTGTCCAGTGTGCATGAATTTGGAAAAAGAAAGGAAAGCCATAGCTGTAAAAAAGATCAAGCTAGGAAAACCTAATGATAAGGATAGCCTCCCAAGGGAGAAGCAACCCACAATTTGACTCAGAAGTCAAGAATCACAGAGTGTGGAAAAAAAAGGACAAACTAGAGGACACACAGGTGATTCTTGATTCACTAGAAGATAAGCAAAATCCTCTTGTTGGGGAACAAAAGGATAATATCAAATCAAGCCAAGAGAGTAATGCTCTTAGAGAGGTGTCTCCCCAGTCAGAAGGCATAGACTTGGAAATCAACATTCAACAAGACTCCATGATAGAAATGAGTGACAATGGTCAGGGGGAAGGAGGTGACTCGTGCCTAGGTTCTATCTTTGTCTCCTTCGTCCCCGACTCCCTTGAATCCCCTTTGGAAGAAAGCTTTTCAAGCCCAGCTAGGGGCATACCTGGTGCTTCCCCAGACACTCATCACTTCCCTGAGACTCTAGATTCAAACAAAGTCCAACAAATGGACTTTCTTTTGGGAACAATCTCTCCAAGGAAACTCACCAAGATGGAGGAGCTCTTTGCCAAATACAAAGAAGAAAAAAAGGGTTGGACAAAGGTTCAAAGTAAAAAGAGAACCAAAAGCAGAGGCCCCTCTCCGGTTTCTCCAGCAACTACTAGGAGTAGAAACAGAGCAGATGTAGGGGCTAAAATCAAATCCCTAGGTAGAAAGAAAGCTAGTTAGATAAGGCAAGAGGAAGCCAACAGGAATATCTCAGATGGAACCCAGAAAACCATCTAGGCTGCCTGCACTCCTAGTAAGAAATGTTAGTAAATCAAAAGGATCCCAGTGAGCTCATTAGCTTACACAAGCTGATTGTTATACGCAGACTTCTCATCTCACAAATTGGCTCTATAGCAATAAAAAATAAAGTGAAAGCCATGTATGAAACTCATCTGTGCAATAATGACTGGTTCTCCCATGGCCTGGGTCACAGACATGGCATTGGTCTCAGCTTAGTCATCACCTTTGTTGTTATGCAAACCAATATTTTTGAGGTTGACTTTTCTCATCACGTGCTCACCTTTGTTTCCAACTAGGCTGCTAATGGGATTGCCTTACAGGCCGCTAGCAAGGAAGCCTTCATTTTCAGAACCCATGCCGATACTTTCCATCAAGTTATCCTGGATTCTCTGGATGGAGATGATCTTTAAAGTACCGATGCAATGATAAAGTATAATTATTATTGTAAAGGGCTAGCTCAGAGAAGTTATTCCACTCATGTCAAGATGGGGAGGATATGCATTGGTTTTAATAACATGTCTCCTCCACATGCTTTAAGGGCCTCCTTCCCCATATCTTGTAATCATTTCAAAAAACCAAATTTTAGAAAGTGCTTTGATGAAGTCAGAAAGAAGGCAAGTTTTCGGCTAAGCCAGAGGAAAACTAGAGCCTTCATGAAAGCCATGGTTGGGGAAAGGTTAAGAAGGGAGCCAGAGAGCGACTGTGAGAAATGGAAGAAGTGTACAAAAGTCTGGAATGCCTTACAGAATGGGGATATCACCACTTTTATTGAAAGACTCCATGGTTGCAGGAAGGAAATCGCCAAATTTTTTGTCAATACCTGGAAGGAAGGGATGGTGGAGATTGAGGGAAAGTCATTTACTATCACAAAGGAGGTTATATCTATGGTCACCGACATTCCCATTGCTTAGAATAAATTCTACAGAGACCAAAATTTTTTTGAAATTGGTGTCAAAAAGTTTGCAAGGGACAATAAGGAGACAAATGCCATTGTCAAGTCAAGCACCTACTGCCTTCTTGGGAGCTTGAAGATGCTTTGGCAGTATGTTTTGAAGGCCCTCATATTCTATGTCACCCTTGATACCAGGTTTGATAGAATCCACACCTATCATTTCATCTTGCTAAATCATTTTAGGCATGGTTTTAAGATTTCCATTCCTTTCTATCTCTTCTCTTCTATGAACAAGAATATTACTAGTTTTAGAGATAAGAAAATTGCTAATCCCGCCTTGCATGAAGGATTGCTTCTATTGTTATATGAATTCTTTAAAGCCCAAATCCTGGGCAAGGAAATTGGGAATAAAAAGTCTATTAGCGAGGAATCTAGGTTGGATTATGTCCCTTCAGGCACTTCTAAGGACAAAATTTTAGAGGACAGTGAGGAAGTTGAATATAAGAAACAGAACAAGGGAGCCCCTTCCAAGAAGTGACCCCTGAAAGCCATCAAAATTGAAAAACCCTCTAAAAAATAGGATAGGAAGGAGATTAATTCAGAGGAAAAGTACAATGACAAGGAGGAAGAAATGGATACAGAAGATGAAGAGGGAAATCCCTATATGGAAGCTGCAAACATGCAGGAACAGGTCAAAGAGGAAACCCCCAAACCAATGCAGGACCTCTCAGGCCACCTGTCGGTTGATCTCACAATCAACAAGGATAAAACCCATCCTCCTGAGTCCCCTACTGGCACTAATATAAAGATTCATGACCCTATAACTGAAGATAAGGAAGAGTAGGGTACTAACCAATCACCTATAAGGATAGCTGAAACTGAAGATGCCTCTGGGGGCGAGTATAATTGTCAGGATATCGGGAAAGGAAAAAAGGTCTAGAGAAATTTCAATATCAACACAGTGAGAATTGGAATAATAAGGGAGGCCATCTACCCTCAGATCCTGAAGGACAATGAAGGAAAAGTCCACAAGGAAGAGTTGATTGACCCAACATTGGTTGTACTAAGTGATAAAGCCAGGGAAATGGACATGGATTTCCTCAACAACACCAAGAATAGCATGCTAGATCAGTTTAGATCTTTCAAATGGCTCTACCACAAGATTGTGGACCTCAAAGAAAAAATTCAGGGCAAGGATAACAAGGAAAACACCACAAAGAAAAAGCCAAACCTGGAAACTAGGGTCCAGCGCCTAGAAACCAAAATGATAAGCCTTGAAAAGACCCCTAAGGGGGTTGCTGAGAAAAAATTTAAAATCCTCAAAACTTCCAACGAGAACCTGAAGTTGTTAATCAAAAAGATGGAAGAAAAAATGGAAACCACGACTAATTAGAGGACTAGGGAGGAAGAGAAGGTGCTCACTAAAGGACCAAGAAAAAGAACTAGGGCTAGAATCAGGAAAAATAGGGAGAAAATCGACCCCCAAGGATCCCAAGTTCAGAACGTGAAAGACACAATTTAATTGATGGAGGCCCTCGAAAGAAATGTGGCTGTCATGCTCAGGAGCTTGGCATAACATGATGGTGCCCTTCTTTTTGGCCTTGTTTTGACTTTCTTTATTTTTTCTTGTTCGGCCCTGTAGTGGCCTGTTCCTTGCTACACTATACTGAATTACTCTGCTTGGTTTTCATGCTTTCCTTTTGATCATACACTGTTGTGGGTTTCAGGGTCCTTGTAAAACTTTTTTTACTTAATAAAAAACACAACTCAAAAAGTACTACTTGACATCATAAGAAAGGACCAAACTGAGTTTGTTCCTGGGAGATCCATATATGATGGAGTGATCATAGCTCAAGAAGCTATTCACTCTATCCAACCAAACAAAAACCCTAGCATGTTGATTAAACTTGATATTAGCAAGGCCCATGACAAAGTAGACTACCACTTTTTATGCAAAGTATTGGAATCTTTTGGGTTTATAAAATAGTGGATTGACCTCTTATATGAATGTACATATCTAGCCCAAAGATTTCCATTCTTGTGAATGGGACCCCAGAGGGTTTCTTTAGGATGTCTAGAGGGCTTATATAGGGAGATCCTATATCTCCTTTCCTCTTTATTATAATGGCATACACATTAGGAAGAACATTTACCATACCTAGGGAAAGGGGAAGAATCCAAGGGATTAAAATTACTTCTAGTCTTGATCCTATAACTCACTAGTAGTTTGTAGATGATACCATGCTATATGGTGGGGGAAGCATTAATGAAGCTAAGACATTTTAAAATCCATCCTTGACTCATATACCAAGGCCTCGGGTCATGAGGTTAATGTTTCTAAATCAAAAGTCTTTTTCTTCAACATTGATCCTAATATTGAAAAAGAAATCTGCAATATTTTAAATTTCAAGAAAGGGGATTCACCTTACAAATACCTTGACCTTCCATTAGAAAAAGGAAATAGATCTAAGAATCTGTGTGATCATATTATCTCCAAAATCAAGAAAATAATACAACCATGGAAGGGAAAGTGGTTATAATCTACTGGAAAAGCCACAATATTAAAATTTGTTCTCTCATCCATACCGATTTACCAACTATCTTGCATGAACCTACCTGTGGAAAATAATGAAGAGATAAAAAAGGTTCTTAGAACATTCTTCTGGAAAAGATCTAAGGATAAGAATAGAATGGAATTAGTAGCATGGGATAAAATATGTAGACCTAAAGAGGAAGGGGGATTGGGGTTTAAAAATATTAAAGAACAGAGTAAAGCGGGCTAAATTGATATGGATAATGTATTGCAACTCAAATTTGAAATGGGTAAAGATCCATAGAAAAAAATGTATGAGAGGTATTGATTCAACATCTCTATTTAGAATGGCCAACCCTCCTAGGGGCTCCAAAATTTGGAATTTCAGGTTGGATTGTAAAGGACTGATTATGGAAAAACTGACTTGGAACCTAGGTGAAGGCAAGCAAGCATTATTTTGGGAAGACTCAGGGGGGGGTTATGAGGTGATAGGAAACCATTATAACTTAGAAAATTCTAAAAGAATATTAGAAGAACAATGGGGGAAACATGTACATCAAATTACATTGAATTCCTTAATAATGATATTAATCTTGGATGAAAGTGGAAGCCATTTGAAAATATCAACATTCCTAAAAATGAAAATGAAGATACTCACTGAAATCCTCAATAAGAGAAATGTATCCTTCAAAGAGGGTATTGATAGATTGGTTTGCGATGGCTCCAAATATGAAAACTAAAAAACCAAAGATGGCTATAACATATTAATTAAGCAACAGTTAAGGCTTAAAACTAAAATTCATCTTAAACTATGTTGGGAAAAGAATTGTCTTCGTAAAGTAGGACTATTCTCATAGATAGCCTTACAAAATAAAATACCCATGATAGACAAATTCACTAAGATGGGTTATGAGGGGCCTAGTAGGTGTCCCCTCTATGAAAAAAGAGAAAGAAATTGTAGACGACATCTTTCTAAACTACCACTTCTCTCTTAAATGTTGGGACTAGTTATTTAATAAGCTGGGATGGATAATAGCCTTCCTGAATAAAATTTTGAGCTTGTTCTAATGCTAGCCCAAATTACATAAATAGAGCATCTAAAATATGATATAGACAATCATCCCTTCCATCATCATATGGTAATTATGGAAGGAAATAAATAGATGATTTTTTAAGGATAGGAAAATGACTTATGAACAACTCATTAACAAAATTGAAGCAATTGTCATTGAAATTATTAATAGAAAGATCCTTAATCACACTGGGAAGGATACCAAAATGCCACATTGGGATGAAAAGATGTAGAATAGATAGACATGCATAAATTACCTCCCTCTATTGGATCTGGTAACCACAACACCACCATTAAGAGGCAAATGTGCAAGTGGCAACCACCTCGAAATGGATGGTTTAAGTTGAACTTTGATGGACCCTCTCAGGGGAACCCCGAGGTTGCAAGCTTAGGTAAATCATTATCCATAATTGAGAGACAAAGAAGTTTTCCTCTATTTCCAAACCTCTCGGTCATGCTTCCAACAACATGGCATAACTTTTTGCTTTGGTAGAGAGACTCAAAATATGTAAAGAACTAAAGATTGAGAAATTAGAAGTGGAAGGTGATTATATAATAATCATAAATGCAGTTAGAAAGGGTAGTTTGCCGAATTGGAGACTCAAATCCTTTCTCTCCAATTCCCTCAACCTCAAATCTACATTCAAAAAATGTACCTTCAACCATATTTATCGAGAAGCTAATGTTAAGGTTGATATGTTGGCTAACAAAGGGGCAAATGGCATCTAGTTAACCAATATATGCAATGCATGAAACTAATAAGGAATATATATATATATATATATATAGGTAGATATACATATAATATATATTAATTTATATTAATATACAAATACGCATAGGTATATTGATATACAATTATATATAAATATTTATATGTATATATATGCATCTTTCCCCCTTCTGTACCATATATATACTTATATATTTTGTCATATACATATATATGTATGTATACTCCCATATGTATATATATAAAATTATTCTCCCTAGGGAATTTTTATTTTTTATTTTTGATATAGTGCTATTGGCTTTATGCCTATTTCAATTAGAGGATAATTTAGCCTAAGACCAAGCTTGATCTTCTTGGTCAGATTGTGATGGTCTTCAACCTTTATTTATATACATTGAAAAACAATCATTGAGAGGGTTTGCATCCCCAACTTCTTAATCATCCACATTGGATGTGAATAGTTACCTAATATTTTACTATAAAGACACCCAATGATTATTCTTTTTGTACCAACTCCCAATTGAACCTTACATTATCATATAAGGTTATATTGCCAATCAAGTTGGATATCATTACTTGAGATGGAAATATTTTGAGGATGTAGATGTTATACACTTAGCCTTTCATAATGTTGGCGAACAGATTTGTCTTCCTCTTTTTAAATGAAAATGAATAAAGACTCTATGCTTATGAAGACAAACGATTCATCAACAGTTGGGTAAGCATAAGAAATTGTTTCCCTCTATATTTTTAAGGTACAACTTCCTTGTAGAATATTCAATGAATTGTTAACAAAAAGTAAATTCATACACCTTTGACTGAAAAGTGTAGAAGGACCACTCGAATACTCTTGGATATCGAGGTGATTTACAGAATCAAAATGTGATTAAATTTAGCTATGAAGAAAACTAAGATCTAATAACTGCTTCTAAAAATAACAACCTATAAAATAATTCAAAAAAGATGAGCTAGAAAGAAACTAGAAGTGACTAAATATAAATAAAATATACACAGATTTAAATGTATCCACTTTCAAAGAAATCAATACATTCTAGATTTTGATTCAAAGATCTAAACCATACCATGCATCCATATATTCATATAAGATTGGATCAAAGTCTAATAAAAAATCAGTCACCAACTGTTTCAAAACTTTAAAAGACTATGCTAACTATCTACTTCAAAAAAGAAACTATCTATTTCCTATTTGTATTTTCTAACCCTTTTTCTGTTCAATGCTTCAGCATTAATATTTTCATGTCCAAGAGAGCCTCCAGAAAAACCTAGCCTCTCAAACACTAGAAAAATCCATTTAAAACCAGTTACATAACTAAAAATAGAGTTTCATAACATGTGCCATTTAAAACATAAAGAAAGGGAAATGCTATCCTAAAAACTACTAACTCCCTTTGGGGCCTTCTGACGTGGCAGTTTGTACAAGCTTCCAGGATCGGAACATGTTCACGAATTCCTGGGCTGGCTAGAAATGCAAATTCTTCAGACCTGTCAGCTTCGCCTGAGTTGCATTCTTTTCCCACCTTAACTCCCTGATCCTCTCCGCCTGCTTTGGTAACTGACCCCTATTCAGTAGGAACATAGATTCCACATTTGCAATTCTAGTGAAATCCTGAACTGTAGGCACTTCATTTTCTTTGAGAGCATTCATGGTGTCTATAAAGACTTTGACCATGGCATCCACATCTCTATTACCTTCATCAATTTGTAGAATACTCGAGGGATTCACTATTTTGATGTCTTTAAGAGAATCTACATGCATATCCAGCACCTCTTTCTCAATTGCTTTGGCTTGAGAGATCGTAGCCTTGAACATCATATTTTTCCATCTGAAGTTCTATTTTAGGATGAATAGCATACAGGGGTCCACTAGTTTCATCAGATTCTCAGCTAAAAACTAAGTCACACCATAGGTTTCTATTTCTTGAACCTGTATGATGATCACCACACATTTCTCTTCCTCCATTTCCCAGCTTGGAACCAGGGTTTGAACCTCACCGAGTAATCCTTCTCCATCTAAATAAGTAGATATAAACTCATGGATGAAAGCACTCCCTTTAGTGATAACATTGTTTATCCAAGACTTCATTACCTCCATCAAAACCCTCCCCTATTGCATCTATTTCACTAACCTTTGGCTTTCAATTGAATTTGGATCAAAATCCTGTGAAGACTGGGCCAGTGGTAGTACTCCATCATCAGTGAGTGAGGAAAGAAATTCAGCCATGGTAGAGACCAGCTATTTTAACTCATGTTTCTCCCATCAATCTTTTTACGATTGCTAGAGGATATGATTAGATGAGAATTTAAATAGGTGATCCCTAAAATCCTTGTTTAGAACACCAAGTTCCATCTTCATGATTTCAAAGTCTTTAGCCTCTGATTCCTGAATTCCCTCTTAAGCCCTGAAAGTGGCTATTTTTGCAGTCACCTTTCCAGTAGATGGATGGGTAGATAGCCTAGTGTTACTCTTCATTATTTTTGCTTTGGGGGTCTGAGTAGCATATTTAGTGATGATCTCCTTCATAGGAAGTGAAATGGGTTTATAACTTTTTCTCGTATTCACTGACCTAGTTAGCTAGGGAGGAATTGAACCGGTGACTATTCGATTGTCAGGAGTTTTTACAGGAGTATTCTCAACCTGAGGTACATCTGTGCTACTGGTAAGGATTTCTTGAACCTTTTCCTATTGATCCATTGGAAAAGAAAAGTCATCATCATTAATCTTGATATCTAGGTAGTCCGGTCCCAAGGATGACATTTGACAACACCTTTCTGATCTTGTTCTAGGCCTCGATCTTGGTGCAGTAGGATGCCTGCTTGAAACTACCTTTTTCTTAGGGGACATAACTTTACCTACATTTGGAACCATAGGAGATACATTAGATGGGGCATGTTTCACATTTTTTAAGGCTGATCCCACACTATGCTTTTCAAGAGGGGGGTTCTTAGCTCCTTTCTTTTTCTTTTCTATTAACCAGTTTTACGTGACCCTGAAAATGGTTTGGGCCCTCAAATTTATATCATCTTCTTCTTTCCTATTCCAATCTATGTCTGAGGGACTTCCTGATTCTACATTGCTAACCTCTGAACCTATGGCTTCAAAACTGTCCTCTTCTACACCCTTAGTATCAAAATTTAATTACAACATTTTGATCTATGGAATTACAAGTCTCGAGTGATCTCATTTCCAGATTGCCTCCTCATCACTAAGATCTTCCCATTGGTCCTCAAGGTGCGAACTGGGTGAAGGATAATTACTTAGGCTTAGAACTTGTCTAGCGAAGCCCTTATTGTCAAAACCCCTTCTTAATTCATAAAATTGCAAATGAAAACTCAACAACTTGCTTCCTATCATCGAAGCATCCATCATATTGTTACAGGCCAAGTTGCTAATTTTGACTGGGAACATAGAAGGCCATTTTTCTTTAGGCGGGGTATTTTTCATAACCACGAACAATTGCCTACAAACTTCTACCAAAATAAAATAGTCAAAAGCAAACCTTGGGAGTCTAAGAGGTTCATCATCAAAGCCTCCAACCTGGATGTAGGTGAAACATGGGAATTGAATGAATAGACTTCCATAGGCTTGAATCAGTTTTTGTGCCTCCAATGAAACTCTTTGGTTTGGGACTTCTGCCAATTGTTGACACAATCTACCCAGGAAAACATCATGAACCTTCCTGTAATTTTCCAAAATTTTATCTTTTCTTAATAATGTGCAGTACTCATAAATTAAAAGATCTTCATTCCAAGGAACCTGTTGAATGGCAGACAAATCTTGTGTGCATGCCAGGCAGTATATCAAATAGGAAGACATAAAGAAATCCTTCTTAATGGCTTGAGCTTGTTTAAGTTGGTCCCTCAAGGAACTAGTAATAATCTCCGCCCAATCAATATGTTGCCCCCCTTCAAAGACTATCTATATAAAATGAAACATCCACTCCTCATAGAGAAGAACCTATTTTGAACCTTTAATCCAGTGAAGCAACACTATCACATCATGAATAAGAGGTTTCATGTGATCTTTGGTGAGAAATTTAGGTAACCGAGACCCGCCTTTGTAATTGGTTTGAGTCCACTTCCTAGCCACATGACTTTGGTTTTTATCTACATTCTCTCTGTACTAAGCTAGAGATTGGGTGGGAGTAAAACTGACGAGGGATTCTTCTAGGATTTTAAAAATAGCCATAATAGTCTACCTATTGACTGGCACAAGGGTTTGGCCTTCTGCATTCATAATGCACTTGGATTTAACATCATATCTGTTAATACATTACTGAACCAATTCTGGGCATACAGCTGACAGTGGAAAAGCCATGGCTTCCAATAATCCACTCAATAGTAACTCTAAACTATGATCTTCCATTGCACGGCTTGTGAGGTCAATTGCCATTTTTTCTACTGGTATCCCTAACAGGTCTGTGTCTGAGACAATGGGAGCTCGACATTGCATATTATTGACATTTCTAAAGAAATGCATACTGGACCTCATATCTCCCTCAAGAATAAAAACAAAAATGCCCCACCCCTCTCGAATCAATATATTAAATGACAACAAGAAATGAGAATAGCTTTAGGAGCTACCTGTTTTACACAGACTTGGAAAAAATTCTTCTCCCACAGCTGAGACTCTACAGAAAACTAATAGGAAAGAAAGACTTACAGAGCTATTTATATTTTGAAAGATTAATGCCTTGAAAAATTGACTTTAATGAGCATTAGTTAGGGACATTAATTTCAAATGATGTGAATAGTAATGGCTCAGCAATAGGATGTCCTTGAAATCCACCATCTTTAATGTCATTATTAACCATTCCCCAAATGATATCTCCCACTCATGCTAACAATTTCATTAATCGTCACCCAAAACTTTATTTGAGATTTGCTTCGTTGTTCCCGTCAAATCAAAATTGCTGCTCTTTAAAACTTAACCATCATTTCCTCATCAGCTTATGTCATGTGTCCCATCAACTGTCCTTTCACTTATGACTCTGCCCGCAATCTATCTTTGAACCTCTTCAAACTACTTTGAACTGGAGTTCGAAGTGGTTCGAAGTGGTTCACCGCAAAAATGTGATGTAGGTTGGGGCCCACCTGTAGAAAATAGTCGTTAGAAAAGAAAACATTCATTGAACTGCTTTGAACTACTTTGAACTAGAGTTCAAAGTGGTTCAAAGTGGTTCAGGTGAGACATGAGTCTTGAAAAAGGTTCATCCAAGGAAGGCTAAGTTTGAACTTGACAAACTTGAAGGCTATTTCTTGACAACTTTGAAGGGCATAAACACTTGAAGGATTACTGCAGGGAAAGGCTCTCAAGGAAATACATTGAATAAGCTTCAAATTAATGAACTAGCAAGGGTCTTAGAAACTTCAAAAATGGTGACTCTAACTACCTCTAACATTGGCTCTAGCTGGGGACTTCATATTGCTCAATGTGCAAAGAACTTTGAATAAATGGTTTCATAGAAAAGACTACCTAAAGGGAAAGAAAAATAGAACACTAAGGCACAAAAAAAAGGAAAACAAGAAACACTACCTAATATGTACACAGGTATTGTCCGAGTAAATCATTAGAGGTTACACAACTTGACATCTTGCCCATTATAAGTAAAAGGCAGATTCACACCATTTGGGTAGGACAGCCAAAAAGTATTTGAGCGAAGAGCTTCAAAAATAATAAATAGTCCCTTCCATAAAGACTCGAATTTCCCATGAGACCCTTTGGGTGCTCGCCTCCTATCCCATAGTAGCACTTCATCACCCTCCATAAAGTTACGAAGCCATGCCTACATGTCAAAAATTTGCTTCACCTTTAGTTGATGCTTTGTGATATGATCTACCAACTCCTCCCTTTCTTCTTCCAGTCTACTCAAATGCATGACCCATTTCTCTAGAGGGTCTTTAAAATACTGATATTTAATGACTACTTGGAGCTTAGCTAAGGAGAGTTCCAAAGGTAGAGAGACGTGTGCTCCTATCCCATATACCAATTCGAAGGGGGCCATTCCAATTGCTCTTTTCAAAGTGGTTCAATCTACCCACAAGGCTTCAAACAACTTCTTATGCCGTTCACGGGGATTATCATCCATCAACTTTTTCATGATCACCACCAGGTTCTTGTTACTAGATTCAGCTTGACCATTCCCTTACAGGAAATAGTTAGAGGAATGAGCCAAAGAAATGCCATGTTCATAACAAAAAGTTGAGATTTCTTCAGAGGAAAAGTATGTAGCATTGTCTGCTACTATCTTAACAAGCACCTCAAACCTGACAAAAATATAATTTAAAAGGAACTCACACACAACCTGAGAGTTCACTTTCTTGGTGGGGAAAACTTCCACCCACTTAGTAAAATAATCGGTGGCCATGAAAATGTAAACATGCCCAGTGCTAGATGGTGGGTTCAAAGGTCTCATGAAGTCTATCCCCCATTGTTTGAAAGGCTCATCAACGATCATAGGTTTAAGAGGCAAAGCAACAATATGATGTCTTCCAGTAAAAAGTTGACATTTTTCACAATTGTGGACATACTGGTATGTGTCCCTAAACATGCTAGGCCAGTAGAAATGATTTCAGAGAATCTTGAATGCGATTATAGTTGAGGAATAGTGACCTCCACAAGCCTCATCATGGAACACCTTCAAAAGTTCTTTCTACTGCTCATCATCCACGCATCTTAAGAAGGTTCCATCTACACCTCTTTTATATAATGCCCCTTGGGATATCACATATTTTCTTGCTTTCAATTTCAAGTTATGCCTCTCTTTGGGGTTTAAATGATCAGGACACTCACCATAAGTAAGGAAATAAGCCATGTCTGAAAACCAGGGATCAGCTAGACTGACCAACAATGCCATGGGTACTTCATCAATTTTCTTAGATGGCTTACCATCCTCTTCTATTAGCTTGCACATGCCTTTCCCTCTTACCAAATTGGCTGGTTTAATCATTAGATCATACTCTTGAATTTTTGCTATCCAAACTACTCTACTATTCATACCAATCTCCTTCTGAGTCAAAATACTTTTCACTGCAGTCTCAGGGATGAAAATGGTACAATGGGAATGAAGTATATAGTACCTAAACTATTTTACTACTTTTACTATGATGAAGGCATGTTTTTCCATCTAGGAGTATTTGAGCTCATGTCTTTTCAGAGGCGTGCTCATAAAGGCTATGGGTGCTTCCTATCTTTTCTCATCTTTTTGTGTTAATATACCCGATAGAGTATGCTCAGAAGCATAACAATAGATGATAAACTCCTTTTTGAAATTGGGACTTTGTAGCACAGGTGCTTGAGATATTGCATCCTTAATATCACTAAAAGACTTGCATCCATTTTTGTTCCACTTAAAAGGAACTTTCTCACTCATCATGTCAACCATGCACTTAGTAATTTCTAAGAATTCTAGAATCAACGCACACAGGAAATTCACCTGGCCAAAAAAATACTTCAATCCGGTTCTGCTCAAAGGTAGGCTAAGTTTTTGAATCACCTTAACCCTTTCAGGGTCAATTTGGACACCATCTTTTGAGACAATATGACCCAGTAATTTTCCTTCCTCCACAAAGAATATTGATTTCAAAGAAATGTTGTGGTTTCTACATCTTAAAAGTACTATCTCAAGATCTTTTAGGTGTTGACCTCTCTTCTTCAAAAAGATGGTAAGATCATCTAAATACACCACTATAATTTTATTCTAGAGATCTTCGAAAGAAGAATTCATCACCCTCTGGAAGGTTGCACCTGCATTGATTAGCCCAATTGGCATTTGACTATAAGCATAAGTTCCCCACGGGGTGATAAATACCAATTTGTGTTGGTCATTTTCTGCTACACTGATTTGGTTGTACCCGGAATAGCCATCTAGCATAGACATAACTTTAGATCCTAATACAGCTTGAAGAACATGCTCCATCATAGGCAGGGCATAGTTATCTTTTAAACTTGCTTGGTTAAGGTTACAAAAATCAACACAGATCCTAATCTCATCATTTTTCTTCCTCACAGTAACTATATTGGCGATCCAAGTGGAATGATGAATGGGATAGATAATTCTTTCCTATAGCATCTTTTCAACTTCCTTCAATATGGCTTCAAACACTTTTGGGTTATAGTTCCTTAATTTTTGATGAAAAGGGGTAACACCAGGCTTTAAAGGGATTTGATGTTCAAAAAGGCCTCCTTTGAAATTCTTCAGGTCCTCATACCCCCAAGCGAAGACATCCCTATATTCTGTAAGTAACTTTGTTAGGTCTTCTTTTTTAGATGAAGTACACATTTGACCAATTAAAATCCATTTTGGATCATCTTGCTCTCCTATATCAATTTTTTCATATTCTTTGGCATTATGCACATGGGATATCTTCTCTTTAATAGTACTATCATCTTTTCTCCTGAACAAATGTTCTAGAGATACAAGGCCCTTGGGGATTTTATTACCTTTCAGTTGAATCACCCCATCACTACCTACAACATCTTCGTAGACTTCTTTGCAATCACTATTTGATCCTTCAAAATATACGTCAAAAAAACCTATGACACATTCTAAGAAATCCCTGAGCTGAGAATCACTATCAAAGACTTTCCAATACTCCACATTATCAGACACTTTTGGCTTGTAGATCATCTCAATTTGATACTTTCAAGTTTTAAATTCAGGATGTGGCAATAATAACAAAGCTGATACTGCCAGGACATCTGGTCTGGTGTTCTAATTTCTTGGTATAAATTCTATGGAAAAGGTGTCGAAAAAGTCTAGCTCATCCCATACCAAATTTTTGTAGTGCTTTAACCTCTCATTCTTAACAGAAAATTGTCCTTTCACCTACTTCACAATTAACTCGACATCACCTTTTACTATCAACTTTTTGACTCCCCTCAGTTTTTCTTCTTCTAAGCCTAGAAGTAAGGCTTCGTACTCTACAGTATTGTTAGTATTTTTGAAATCTAACTTGAAAGAAAGAGGAATACATTCTTTATTAGGAGGAAAAAGGACTACCCCCGCGCCTGAGCCTGAATTGGAGTAGTTTCCATCAAACTCCATCTTCCATATACCCTCTTCTTTCTGAGAAGAAGTTTCAGCATCCTTTTCAAGATCGGCTAAAATGAGATAATTGCCAAAATGACACTCATACAAAATTTGAGCTTTTGGTTTATTTGAGGGTACCATAGTATATTTATTTTTAGGCTCGAGTTCAAGTTTTACTTTCTTTTTTCCTATTGGGATCATAGCCTCTGACCAGTCCATCTTAATGTCTCCTCCTAAATCCTTGTAGAAAGCTCTACTGAGTAGCATACCATAGCTAGCTGGGATATCTGCCACCAGGATAGTCAACTTCAGATGTTTGTTAGGATATGCAGTGAGAATGGCTTGGGCATATTTGACTTGACCCATTAGCGGTACTTGTTTCCCATCCATAGAATAGCAATGACCATAGGTTTTAGTTAGGGTGAGACCAAGGGCTCTTGCAACGGGGGCAAGCATGATGTTTTTTGATGCCCCAGAGTCAATAATGCAATTGCTGAGCTTCTGGCCATTTAGCAATAAGGAGATATAAAAGGGATTAGGTTTTCTTTCCTCTAGTTCACCTTCAATTGTATTAATGAAAGGACATTCTTCAAGCATCTGAGGAGTATCTTGGGGTTTAAAGACAAGTGGTTCTTCGACTGTAGTTGTCTTGCCTATAAGAGGCTTATTTGGTTTGGGGTTTGAACTAGACTCCCCTTTGACATATTGGACCAGCTTGTCCAAATCTTTGGGATTCATTTTAAGATATTCTGTGGGGGAAATAGAGATTGTGCTTGTTTTATAGAATTCAACAAAATCAAATGAAGAAGGAGACGAACCACCCCTTGGTAAGATCTTCACTTTAAGCCCCTTTGGACATGTAGGAGTCTCTCCACTTCTAGCTTATTTACGCCTAGCATCAGCATTAGTAGCAATTGAACCTAGTACAAAATTTTGCGTTCTCTGATTTCTCATTAGAACAGCCCAGGCAAGATCCTGCAAAGTTTCTAAAACACTTCTACCTCTGTCAAAGCCTAGCTCATACTCTAGGTAAAAAGAACTAGATAGGCCAATGTTAGGTGAGTCTTTCTTGTCTTTGAATGCTTCTATATTGATAGTATCTTTTGTTGCATTGATTTGGAGACACCTTAACCAATCAGGACAAGATTCTCCATCATGATCAGTTGTTAGTTGAAAGGAACACATTGTTTCCCTTAGGGCAGATTCAATTTGCGATTTAGGTTGTGAACCCGGCAATAGAGGTGCTTTTCCTTGGGGTTGATTATATTTTCTTCGGATAACATTTTGATAATGGGATTGGTATAGTGAAATAGCCTTATTTTTCCATCTCTTGAGCATAGCCATATCATTCATCAACCTCTACATTAGAGGGTCTATTGTTGTAGAGGATGAGGGAGTTCCCGAAGCCTGAACTTCTCTCTTCAACTTTCCAGCCATTATGAGTGTATCCTCTAGCTGAATAGCTTGTGTCTGGGCTGCGGCCAAATCGACAACTCCATCTTTCAATAGGTGAAAGCTTATATCAGGTAGAACGACATTCAAGAAGAAAATATTCTTATTCTCATTACTGGGTGACGAAGCTACTGGAATCCTTTGCAAAATTCTATTAAACTTAGCCACAAACTCTTGCATAGGCTCAAGTATTTACTTCTCTAGTTGAATAAGTTGAAGCAATTGAGAGATCTCATTATCAGTAGTTTTGAATCTTGTTTCAAAAGCCATTTTCATATCATTCCAATTAGTGATTGAAATATTTGGTAAATGAATGAACCAATCAGCTGCAGTATCCACTAAAGTCCTGACAAAAAGCCTGACCACAACTTCTTTAGTAGGAACACTAATAACACCACAGGTAGTGTGGGAGGCACTAAGATGATCATTAGCGGTTACTTTTCCATCTCTGCTGAACATGGGCAAGGCCTGATTAGCACCTTTGGGCAAATCTCTAGGAGGGTTAGCTCCTAAGTTCAGTGGGCCAATATTTTGACCCTAGGGTTGATTGGTGGCCATGTTAGGTAATTGGAAATTCAAAGGTTGGATATTAAGAACAGTAGGCACAATAGTACCTGGTGTTACAATAGCTAAGAAAAGAGGTGGAACAAATGGGCTAGGTGGAGGTGAAGAAGGTCTACTAAATGTTTGGGTTTTCTTCTTCTTGTGGGTGTTAAGATCAGGTTCAAAACTAAGATTCCTCAAAGCTTCAAAATCCTCGTCAAGAAATCCCCTACTCTTATCACCTTTGGTATACCTCTTTTCCACCAGTTTCAAACTCGGGAGTGACCTTAATTTCTTGCTAGGGATTGTGCAAGTCTATTCACTATAACTGCTTCACGAGCAACTAGTATTCCCCTCAGTCGCTCAGCTCTTTCTTCTTCTCTTTCAAGCACTGCTTGAACTTGATGAAACTGCTAGTTACTACATTTAAACCTCCACACTATTGCAGCTAAGCTTGAAATTATGTCTTCTTGTGTGTCTTAGAATCCTAGATTAGGTTGAGGCATAGGAAACACATCATTGTGCGGTAATACCATCTTGTGGCATTATATCAGTTGAGAACCTAGTGTTTTATACTGGACTCTCCCTAGTAGAGTCACCAAAAATCTACTGGTGAAAAAATTTGTCTTCCTCTTTTTAAATGAAAATGAATAAAGAATCTATGCTTTTGAAGACAAATGATTCATCAATAGTTGGGTAAGCATAAGAAATTGCTTCCCTCTATATTTTTAAGGTACAACTTCCTTGTAGAATATTCAATGAATTGTTAACAAAAAGTAAATTCATACACCTTTGACCGGAAAGTGTAGAAGGACCACTCAAATACTCTTGGGTATCGAGGTGATTTACAGAATCAACATGTGATTAAATTTAGCTATGAAGAAAAATGAGATCTAATAACTACTTCTAAAATAAACAACCTATAAAATAATTCAAAAAAGATGAGCTAGAAAGAAACCAAAAGTGACTAAATATAAATAACATATGCATAGATTTAATGTATCAACTTTCAAAGCAATCAATACATTCCAGGTTTTGATTCAAAGATCTAAACCATACCATGCATCCATATATTCATATAAGATTGGATCAAAGTCTAATAAAAAATCAATCACTAGCTGTTTTGGAACTTTAAAAGACTATGATAACTATCTACTTCAAAAAAGAAACTATCTATTTCCTATCTATATTTTCTAACCCTTTTTCTATTCAATGCTCTAGCATTAATAGTATCAGGTCTGAGAGAGCCTCCAAAAAAAACCCGGCCTCTCAGACACCAGAAAAAATTGTTTAAAACCAGTTACATAACTAAAAATAGAGTTTCATAACACGTGCCATTTAAAATATAAAGAAAGGGAAATGCTATCCTGAAAACTACTAACTCTCTCCAGGGCCTTTTGACGTGGTGGTCTATACAAGCTTCTAGGATCAGAACACATTCACCAATTCTTGGGCTAGCTGGAAATGTAGATTCTTCAGACTTGTCAGCTTCACTCAAGTCACATTCTTTTCCCACCTTAACTCCCTGATCCTCTCTGCCTGCTTTGGTAACTGACCCCTATTCAATAGCAACATAGATTCCACATTTTCAATTCTAGTGAAATCTTGAACTGTAGGCACTTCATTTTCTTTGAGAGCATTCATGGTGTTTGTAAAGACTTTGACCATGGCATCCACATCTCTGTTACCTTTATCAATTTGTAGAATACTCAAGGGATTCATTATTTTGATGTCTTTAAGAGAATCCACATGCATATCCAACACCTCTTTCTTAATTTCTTTGGCTTGAGAGATTGTAGCCTTGAACATCATATTTTTCCATCTGAAGTTCTATTTCAGGATGAATAGCATACAGGGGTCCACTAGTTTCATCAGATTCTCAACTAAAAACTGAGTCATACCATAGGTTTCTATTTTTTGAACCTATATGATGATCACCACACATTTCTCTTCATCCATTGCCCAACTTGGATCCAGGGTTTGAACCTCATCGAGTAATCCTTCTCCATCTAAACAAGTAGATATAAACTAGTGGATGAAAGCACTCTATTTAGTGATATCATTGTTTATCCAAGACTTCATGACCTCCATCAAAACCCTCCCCTATTGCATCTATTTCACTAACCTTTGGCTTTCGACTGAATTTAGATCAAAATCCTGTGAAGACTAGGCCAGTGGCAGTACTCCATCATCAACGACTGAGGAAAGAAATTCAGCCATGGTAGAGACCAACTGTTTTAACTCATGTTTCTCCCGTCCATATTTTTGTGACTACCTGAGCATATGATTAGCTGAGAATTTAAATAGGTGATCCCTAGAATCCCTGTTTAGAACACCAAGTTCCATCTTCATGATTTCAAAGTCTTCAGCCTCTGGTTCCTGAATTCCCTCTTTAGGCCTGAAAGTGGCTATTTCTACAATCACCTTTCCAGTAGATGGATCGGTAGATAGCCTAGCATCACTCTTCATTATTTTTGCTTTGGGGATTTGAGTAGCATATTTAGTGATGATCTCCTTCATAGGAAGTGAAATGGGTTTATAATTTTTTCTCTTATTCACTGACTCAGTTAGCCAGGGAGGAACTGAACCGGTGACTATCCGATTGTCAGGAGTTTTTATAGGAGTATTCTCAGCCTGAGGTACATCCATGCTATTGGTAAGGATTTCTTGAACCTTTTCCTATTGATCCATTGAAAAATAAATTTCATCATCATTAATCTCAATATTTAGGTAGTCTGGTCCCAAGGATGCCATTTGACAATGCCTTTCTGATCTTGTTCTAGGCCTCAATCTTGGTGCGGTAGGATGCCCACTGGAAACTGCATTTTTCTTAGGGGACGTAACTTTACCTACATTTTGAACCATAGGAGATACATTAGATGGGGCATGTTTCACATTTTTTAAGGCTGATCCCGCATTATGCTTTTCAAGAGGGGGGGTCTTAGCTCCTTTCTTTTTCTTTTCTATTAACCAGTTTTTTGTGACCCTGAAAATGGTTCGGGCCCTCAAATTTATATCATCTTCTTCTTTCCTATTCCAATCTATGTCTGGAGGACTTCCTACTTCTACATTGCTAACTTTTGAACCTGTGGCTTCAGAACTGTCCTCTTCTACACCCTTAATATCAAAATTTAATTGCAACATTTTGATCTGTGGAATTACAAGTCTGGAGTGATCTCATTTCTAGATTGCCTCCTCATCACTGAGATCTTCCCATAGGTCCTCAAGGTATGAATTGGGTGAAGGATAATTACTTAGGCTTAGAACTTGTCTAGCAAATCCCTTATTGTCAAAACCCCTTCTTAATTCATAAAATTGCAAATGAAAACTCAACAACTTGCTTCCTATCACCGAAGCATCCATCATATTGTTATAGGCCAAGTTGCTAATTTTGACTGGGAACATAGAAGACAATTTTTCTTCAAGTAGGGTATTTTTAATAACCACGAATAGTTTCCTACAAACTTCTGCCAAAATAAAACAGTCGAAACTAAACCTTGGGAGCCTGAGAGGTTCATCATCAAAGCCTCCAACCCGGATGTAGGTGAAACATGGGAACTGAATGAGTAGACTTCCATAGGCTTGAATTAGTTTATGTGCCTCCAATGGAACTCTTTTTTTTGGGACTCCTACCAATTTTTGACACAATCTACCCAGGAAAACATCATGAACCTTCCTGTAATTTTCCAAAATTTTATCTTTTCTTAATAATGGGTAGTACTCATAAATTAAAAGATCTTCATTCCAAGAAACCTGTTGAATGGTAGACAAATCTTGTGTGCATGCCAGGTAGTATATCAAATAAGAAGACATAAAGAAATCCTTCTTAATGGCCTGAGCTTGTTTAAGTTGGTCCCTCAAGGAACTATCAATAATCTTCGCCCAATCAATATGTTGCCCCCCTTCCAAGACTATCTCTATAAAATGAAACATCCACTCCTCAAAGAGAAGAACCTGTTCTGAACCTTTAATCTAGTGAAGCAACACTATCACATCATGAATAAGAGGTTTCATGTGATCTTTGGTGAGAACTTTAGGTAATCGAGACCCACGTTTGTAATTGGTTTGAGTCCACTTCCTAGCCACATGACTTCGGTTTTTATCTACGTTCTCTCTGTACTGAGCTAGAGATTGGGTGGGAGTAAAATTGATGAGGGATTCTTCTAGGATTTTAAAAATAGCCATAATAGTCTCCCTATTGACTAGCACAAGGGTTTGGCCTTTTGCATTCATAATGCACTTGGATTTAACATCATATCTATTAATACATTGCTGAACCAATTCTGGGCATATAGCTAACGGTGGAAAAGTTGTGGCTTCTAATAATCCACTTGATAGGAACTCTAAACTATGATCTTCCGTTGCACGGTTTGTGAGGTCAATTGCCATTTTTTCTACTGGTATCCCTAACAGGTCTCTGTTTGAGACAATGGGAGCTCGACATTGCATATTCTTGACATTTCCAAAGAAATGCATACTAGTCCTCATATCTCCCTCAGGAATAAAAACAAAAATGCCCCCCCCTCTCGTATCAATATATTAAATGGCAATAGGAAATGAGAATAGCTTTAGGAGCTACCTATTTTACACAAACTCAAAAGAAATTCTTCTCCCACATCCGAGACTCTGCAAAAAACTAATAGGAAAGAAAGACTTACACAGCTGTTTATATTTTGAAAGATTAATTCCCTAAAAAATTGACTTTAATGAGCATTAGTCGGGGACATTAATTTTGAATGATGTGAATAGTAATGACTTAGCAATAGGATGTCCTTGAAATCCACCCATCTTTAATATCATTATTAACCATTCCCAAAATGATATCTCCCACTCATGCTAATGATTTCATTAATTGTCACCCAAAACTTTATTCGAGATTTTCTTCGTTGTTCTCGTCAAATCAAAACTACCCCTCTTTAAAACTTAACCATCATTTCACCGTCAGCTTATGTCATGCATCCCATCAACTAGCCTTTCACTTATGAGTCTACCCACAGTCTATCTTTTAACCTCTTCGAACTACTTTGAACCGGAGTTCAAAGTGGTTCAAAGTGGTTCACTGCCAAAAGGTGATGTAGGCTGGGGCCCACCTGCAAAAAATAGTTGTTAGAAAAGAAAACATTCATTGAACTACTTCAAACTACTTTGAACCAGAGTTTAAAGTGGTTTAAAGTGGTTTAGGTGAGACATGAGTCTTGAAAAAGGTTCGTCCAAGAAAGGCCGAATTTGAACTTGACAAACTTGAAGGCTATTTCTTGACAACTTTGAAGGGCATAAATGCTTGAAGGATTACTGCAGGGAAAGACTCTCAAGGAAATGTGTTGAATGAGCTTCAAAGTAATGAACTAGCAAGGGTCTTAGACACTTCAAAAATGGTGACTCTAACTACCTCTAACACTTAATTAAGGCTCAAGCTTTTCACATTAATGAGAAGGCATGTTTAGTTGATAGATAGTACTTGATTCTATAGGAACTCTCTAGAAAAGATATGCCCTTAAATTCACACATCTTATGGGCACTTGTTGAGGAATGATTAGCATATTTCTCTATGTATAGTTTACATTGATCATGGAGACTCCTATCAAGATCTCTAGCCCAATTAGGCAAATGACATTTGATAATGTGATCAAAATTGATAGAATTAGGCAAGTAGTGACTATAAAAAACAAAGTCATTATGAGGGAAGTGCTAAGAAGTTTGGGAGACCAATTTTTCAACAATTGTGATGAATTTAGGGACAATCCTAATATTTTCTACCATGCTAATAGCAATAGCTATGCATATTTACAATCACCAAATAAATATCACAAGGTTATGCCAGTAATTATTCATTGAAGAGATCTTGGGCAAGCTTGACAGGGTTATGGTCAACATCCAAGGAGACCTCGCTATCTCCTTCCCAAGGAATTATGATATGTTAATGCTTCACAATAGACCAACCATCACCTATCCTATTATTCTTTTAGAGGACTTGGATGGCTTATGGGCCCAACGACCCATTATCAAAAGGAATCTTAATTTTATGATGTTTGTCTTTGAAGTCAAGAAAATGGATAATGAAAATTGGTTGAAAGATTACATCTATGCGGATGGCGTTGGGGAAGAAAATGTCAACCCTATAGATATTGATGAATTTTTTCTTTGCTTCTAGCAAGGTGAGTAGTTTAGTTGTCTGTTCCTTTTTGTTATGATATCTACTTAATTAGGGGCTTGACTCTAGTCAACATTTTGGTTTTAAAGTTATATTATTTGTTAGTTACTTCTCCTATTTGGGAGTGTCATGGTAATGAAGCTAGGAACTATGCCATTTTTAGCCTCATTTTTTTATATAGTATCTGGTTATAGGCTGTTGATACCTTTTGTTTTATAATATACACGGGGACTCTAGTTATAGTAGGCACTTTTTCACTCAACTTTGATGGGTTAGAAGGTACTTATGCTCCCTTATTTTAATGGTTTTATGTTTCAAGTACTTAAAGGTTGAATTAAGTACATAATCTCAGCTGAATTCTTAACTTTCCAAATCATGGATTTATTTTGGTTCTTTAAAAGATCTTCACAATGTTTATTTGGGTTTTATACTAGATTCACAATGTCGTCTCTTATGGTGATTTGAAAGCAACATCCATGGGTTCGACTATGAATTTTATCTATAATACCTTAGAATCTATTTCATGATAGTACATGATAGGATTTAATTGAGGAGATTTAGTTTTTGATCTTCCATCTCTTTGGCTTGTAAATTGAATGAGCAACTTTTGATCAGGGTTCTTGTAGAATATCCTGGGTGTATATTTTCATAAACTCTCTTTTTTGGTTATATTTAAATAGGTATGTATAAATATATGTATATATGTTATTCTCCAAAAATACACACACACACACATGCATACATACATACATATATGTATGTATATATATTACATACACACATAGATATATATGTGCATGTGTGTGTGTATATACATACAGACACACACCACACACACACATACATACACACACACACCACACATACATACATACAAAGATATATATAGTTATATATATATATATATATATATATATATATATATATATATATATATTTATATATATATATATATATATATATATATATATATATATATATGTTTGTGTGTGTGTGTGTGTGTGTGTGTATTATTTTGTTTTAATGAACAAGATGGACTTGCATGCAGAGGGTGCCTACGGGGGATAGATTCTGGAAGGAAGGCAATCGACTATAGTTCCTCTACACCACCTGATGCATAACTTCTAAACTATAGTTCGGTATCTAGTTGGAAAGAAGGTAACTTTGGATGGGATAGACCATAGTGGCTCCTTACTATTCTATAGAGAAGTTTTCCTAACTCAACTAATGAGAAATATCACCTCAATGGATGTATCTCCATAGATGGACTTCATAGAGAAACTACTATTTGTTCATCCTTAGAGAGCAGTTTTATCCAGCTATGAAGAGAGTAGTTCTATCTGAGGGAAATCGGTTACCCAACTAATGAAAGCATGCTCCCAGGTAGGATAGTTATTGATGGTTGATGGAGCCTAATGAGGAGGGGGTGAGGGATGAAGTAGCCTAATGAGCAAGGAGAGGGGGTGTAAAGGGTGGCCCCTGCTTTAGCCCTACTATTTTCCTATTATTATATTCTTGAAACTGCCCTACTATTTGATTATCCCCTACAATTCTATCACCCCTACTATTGTGATGGGCATGAGACCACCTATAAAATGGTAGGGTGACTAGTGGGTGGGGCGATAGTTTTGATTGGCAGGATGAAGGAAATTCTCTTTTCTGCGATTTATGGAAATATACACCCAAATCAATTGGGTTGTAGTTGCCTTTTTTATTTCATGTATGGGGTTTTATCTTTCTTGTTGCCTATCTTGTTTTGAATTATAGCTATTTTGCGATGACCATATCTATGCTGGTGGGTTTCTATTTTCAACTATATTTTCTATTAATGCTACACTAAATTTAGGAATTTGTTGCATTCTCCCTCTTTAACACATATATCTTGGTTGTATCTATGATAAGAAGGACATGTCTTCTTCCCCTGCCCTTGATTGTTTCATCTATGCTTGATTGTTGAATAAAGGTATTGCCTCTGGTTGAATCATTGCTTCTGAATATTCATTGAGCTCATTTATGGGTGTGGCTTATTGTTCTTATCTTTCTTCGACTAGTATTACCCTGTATGGATCTAAGGCTTTGGGAAGATTATCTTATAAATTTTCATTATTTATTTATAGAAATGTAAGCTTTTGGGTCCTCCTATTCTTCAAAGTTATCACAAAAAAGCTAGCTATATGTTTAGTGGAAGGTAGTTTAAAATGGATTTTTATCATTGATTTGGTTTATAGAATTTGATGCCTGCATGTGTTTCATATTTAGCATTTTACTCAAAAGGGTTATTCGTTTCTTACACAAATGGTGATGTATGCCTTACTTATATTGGACTATGATGCTAGTTTGTACACTGGCATTACTCTGCCTGTAGATGCATATACATAGAGATACTTCTATAAATAAATAAATAAATATATGTATATATATACATATATATACATATATATTCATATATATACATATCTAAATATAAATACATACATATATATATACATATACATAATATACATATATATATACTTATATATATATATACATATATATTTAACAATATATATATATAATTATATATATATTTATATATATACTATATTATATATATTTATATATCTATATTCTATATATATATTATATATTGTATATGTATTGATATATGTATATATCTATATATGTATAATGTATATGTATATCTATATATATGTATATGTATATATATAGTATACATATGTATATATATATATGTATATGTATATGTGTGTGTGTGTGTATGTATATATATTTTATATATGTATGTATGTATATATATATATATATGTATGTATGTATAT